>PVKV010020643.1:0-39355 GCA_004027835.1 Alouatta palliata
TGGCGTGATCTCGGCTCACTGCAACCTCCGCCTCCTGGGTTCAAGCAATTCTCCTGCCTCAGCCTCCCGAGTAGCTGGGACTACAGGCACGTGCCACCATGCCCAGCTAATTTTTGTATTTTTAGTAGAGACGGGGTTTCACCATGTTGACCAGGATGGTCTCGATCTCTTGACCTCGTGATCCACCTGCCTCGGCCTCTCAAAGTGCTGGGATTACAGGCGTGAGCCACCGCGCCCGGCTGCACCAGATACTTTTTAAAAAATACCACTTCCTGTCCTTCCCAACACCTGGTCAATGGGAGCTTAACAGAACCAGGTAACGGCTGACTGCCTGCCCTAGTCTGAATAATTGATCTAGGGTGGTTTCCAAGTTCAGGATTAAAAGAAAAACAAACCACTTCTCTAGAGGTTCTTGTGCACAGCCATAGTTGGGTACCCACCTCCAGTCTAAAACCTTCTGGTGATAACAATACTGCACCTCCACATTTAATTGCACCTCACATTTTACAACTCTCTTTCACCATGAAACATCATAACAATTCACCAAGGTCGGTAAAGCAGGCATTATCATATTGTCCTTGGCCCAGAGAGGTTGACTGAACTGCCAAGGCTGCACAGCTTCTCCCCCAGTCAGCAGCAGCCATTCTCTACTTGGCTTGTGGCCAGTCCTGCCAATTCTTTTGGGAAGGGTCAGCCTCCTCTCCCCTGAAACTCTCTCCGGATGAAATCACTTGCTTCTCCCAGTACTGGCGCTCGCCAGGCCCTTTCTTCCCGTTCTCAGCCACATTCTTTCTCCAGCAGCCACTCTTCCTTCTCAGAGGGCCTCTCTCTGAAAGGCGCAGTTGCGTTTCCCTCCCGCGCTCCATCCCACCTAACAGTCAGGTCTTGGCACTGAGGGATAGACAGCTTGGGGCCTGGACAGTCCACATCCTCCACAGTGGTGTGAGGACACAGACATGCTGCCCCCAGCTCCAGCCCCTTCGATGCCGTCCTGCAGAAAGCACTGTGCACCGTGCACGGCAGGAGCTCTGAAAGTCCCATCCCAAACACTGCTGCCCCCAGCTACAGCCTCACACCCCCATCCCAGATTCTCACATCCACCACCAAAGCTTCCCTCACCCCTTGCCTCCCACTCCGACAGCCTGAAAGCCCACCTGAGTCCTTCCTGGGAGGCTGCTGTGTGGGGCTGGAACCCCCTGCAGTGGTGAGTCCCACTCCGGACACCTGGCCAGTGGGAACTTAACAAGGTGGCCAGCGAAAGAGAAACAGAACCAGGTAACGCCATCTGCCCCTGCCGCCATCCTCCACCCTGCAACCAACTGAGGGCTCAAAATCTCTCCCGATTCAAACCGAGGACTTTTGTTTCTCTGTACTGTTCCTCTCCTTGTCCAAACCTTTTCCTTCACCCAGGCTGTATCTTGGAGAGGCTCCCAGCGACTGCAGACTTCCTGTGTCAGAATCCTGCAGCCTCTGTGCCTGGGCTGCTTTGGGTGGAGTGGGAGGTGGCGGGAGGAGGCGGGGTTTGCCTTGCAGGCAATGCAGGCCTTGGCGCTGCACCCAGGGAAGAGTTCCAAATGCTGATTCTCCCCATTTCCTTTACCTACCTATTCAGCAGCCTTGCAACTGAGACAAAGCCACCCCCTAGCAGACTTCTGCAGGATATTCACTTCCTTTCTCAGGATTCACTTTCCTCTTTCAGGGCCAGCCTACCATGGGTTGTTGGTTTTGTGGGTTGGTGTGTGTGTGTGTGTGCGCGTGGCGACGGAGGGGGGGGGCGGTGGTCAGCAGGGTCCTCAGTGACTTTTCGATCTTTCAGCACTGACTTTCAGGAAAGGTAAGTTCTCTTCCAATAAGGTTGGTCCCCACTGTGCCTCCTCCTCTTATACAGCAATCCCAGGTGGCTTTCCTGCCAGGTGAGAGGATTTGGAAGGAAGGTGGAGGAGGATGGGACTGACTAGCTCTCCTTTCTCAAAACAAAGGAAGCCTTGGCACAGATGCACAAACTGGTCCTTGAAGCTGCATGTGGCCCACAATGGCTGACTTGGTGGATCTTTACCATTCTGGCTGGACCTTGTCAGGCAGCTGTCAGAAGGTCCAGGAGTCCTTCACAATAGCCCCTTATCACCCGCAAGCAGCCAGCCAGGTTGGTACTGCTTGACCCTGTCCTGCTGACGGTGGATTGGACCAAGGTTGAGCTTGAGAGCCAGCCAGCATGAGCCTCTTTCCTAGAAACTGTTAGGAAAAAAGGTTCTGCTTCAGTCTGGGTTAGTGTCTCTGTGGAAAAGATGGAAACCCTCCCAGCCATGGGAGCTGGAAGGGGTCTGATCCATCCTCCAGCTCTGCTTTCTCCTTTTATAAATGCCGAAAAGAATTGGGGTCCTGAGTGATGACTTGATTGGCCCAAGGTCACCGGGCTACTATGACTACTTTATAACAGAGCTGGATTTTGGAGTCTAGTGTGTTAATTCACTTACTCCCTTGGCTAAGACACAAAGCCTCTGAAAATAATCTTCTATGAGAGCTTGCGTTGAGCTCAGACTTTGAAGAAATGATGACTGTTAGGTACTACATAGGGAGAGAGCACAGGCCTCAGTATCAGACTGATCTGGCCTCAAACCTTGGCTCTCCTAGTCACTAGTGTTGAAATCTTGGGCACATTTCTCACACACCTTGTGTTCCTTCACTATAAAATGGGGATCACTCTGGTCACCTCATGGAAACCGGGTGAGGGTGTTCTAAGTAGAAGATATGCTTAGCAAATACTCTTTGCTAAGTAAAACAAGGCTTCCTGGTCAAAATAAATAATAGCTCCCTCCTTCCTAGTGCTCTGATTCTGAGACTGGTGTAGTTGTGGAATTATTTAGTGCCCTCATATTTGTGGTTGGGACCAGTGAACAGGGGCTTCTCTTCAGACCCCAAGGGGAATGCTCTGCACAGAGCCTGGGTGTCATCAGTCAGCCCACACCATCCCTCGTAGGCTTGGGAAAACTCAGAGAGGGAAATGGGAGACTTGGCAACATGAAAAAACCAGGTACCTGTCTATTACTGTTTTTCTAGCCTTGTGAAGTTTGTTCAGCCTACAACCCAGCATTGATAAAGGCCTGCTCTGTGACCCCACTCCAGTGGCAGTGGGCCCACTGGGTGAGATAAGGTGAGAGGTACAGGGACGCACAGGTAGAAAGAGATCCTTCAGGCCTGGTCACATCTGAGGTCATAGGGCAGTGGCCTGATCCCCTTGAGACTATATGCTTCTTGATACTCTTTTGAGGGTGGCTGCAGAGGACATTGGCTTGTCCCTCTGGCTCCTCTGTTCCTTCTTCACCTCATAGAATGAGCATCGGCGGGCCTGCATTGAGGCACTGCTCTGTCCTTCTTGTGTGCTTTAAGCCCTAAATCGCCACATCTGAGTTCAATTCCTGATCACTCACCTGTCTCCAGAACAAATCCCTACAGAATATCCATCTTTCTAGACCCAGCGAGGATCCTGCCTCTGTCAACCTTCCCTCTGCCCTCATCGCTCTAAATCCTAAATTTCCTTCAAAGACCACCTGGCTCATATGCAGCTTTCTTCATGAAGTCTTTATATGGACCAGACTACTCCTTTTGAACTCAACAGAGGTTACCTTGTATTGCTGTACATTTTTAGTCTCTAATAATCCTTGCTACAGATACATGTACCAAAAACCCTCACCTCCAGGGGTCGACAACCTAGTTGAAAATATGTCTTAAGTACTATTGGGCTGCCATTTTCTTGAAGGGAGGGCCCTGTCTCATCTTTTTGATTCCTCAGAGCACAATATCAGCACAATTGGCTGCATATAACAGTGGCATTAAAAAAGAGAAAACATTTTTTATCTTATATGAAATGGAGTCTTGAGGAAGGACAGCCTCAGGATTGGTAATGCATCAGTTAGCTATTGCTACGTAGCTAACCAATTCAAAACTGAAGAGTTTGAAACAACCACCATTCCTTTATAGCTCCCAATTCAAGCAGGTCAGCAATTTTGGCTGGGCTCAGCTGGGCAGCTCTTCTGGTCTCACCTGTGCTTCCTCATGCATCTGTGGTCATCTATAGGTTGATCAGGTGGTGCTGCTGGGGGTTGCATGGCTGTTGGCCAGGAAGCTTCAGTATCCTGCCCATGTCTCTCCCATGCCTCTAGCAGGGCAGCCTGGAATTTTCCTCTTGAGACGAGATTTAGAGTTGGTGCAGTCACTTCCGCTGCAATGCTATTGACTAAGACTTGGTAATGAGGAAATAGACTCTGCTTCTTGATGGGAGGAGCTTCAAGGTCCCATTGCCAAGGGCAGATAGAGAATTTTTGTAGTGGGTCTGCCACAGCCAATGATGTTAGGGCTTGAAGGAGTCTGTTCTTAGGACTTACTTCACTTTTAGCCCCATGCTCACAGATGGCAGCAGCAGTTCCAAGCATCACGTCCTCACACAACAGTGTGTGAAGGCAGGAAGAGTTGAGTCTAAGGATGAGGAAAACTTCCCCAGCTGCCTCCTCTGAGCCTATCCTTAGGCTCTGGTTAAGGCAGGGCTGTCCCAACCAGAATAGACAAAAGGCTAGGATTACCATGATTAACTTAGAGTTACCTCTAGGCTGGGAGGGACTTGTCTTCTTCTTCTTCTTCTTCTCCTTCTTCATCTTCCTCTTTATTTTTTTGAGACAGGGTCTTGCTCTGTCACCCAGACAGGAGTGAAGTGGTGTGATCATGACTCTCTGTAGCCTTAATGTCTCTTGCCCAAGTGATCTTCTCACCTCAGCCTCCTAAATAGCTGGGACTACAGGCACACCCACCATGTCTGGCTAATAAAGTTTTAGTTTTATTTATTTTTTGTAGAGACAGGGTCTTGCTATATTTCCCAGGTTGGTCTCAAACTCCTGGGTGCAAGCAATTCTCCCACCTTGGCCTCCCAAAGTGCTGGGATTACAGGCATGAGCCACTATTCCCAGCCAGCCTGTCTTCTTTGAAGTGTTAGCTTCCAGAAACCTGAACAAAATTGGGGATCTGAGAGCACAAAGGCAGGAACGGGGCGGGGGGGGGGTGACAGCTGAGCTGGAAACCAGTAGGGTGTGGAAGAAGAACCTTATGCGGTGTCTTGTACCCACTTATTTTTTCAAATAGACATTTATATTAAGCTTGTATGTGTGAGCACTAGAGAATTAAAGGTGAGCAAAACTTGAATCTTCTGAGAAGGTCACATCTGGATGGCAGGTACATGTAAACAGCTGACTGTGGTACAACGGTGGTAAGTGGAGAGGCAGGGGCTTGGGGGTTAGAGGCAGAATTTTAGGGCTTACACGAGGGCCCAGATCCTCCCCTGCTGTTCATGCCTTATAACCAGTGGGTTCTGAGAGTAAAGATCAATGTGGGTAGCAAGGCACCACTTTATTAGTATCCAAAGCAAGAGCCAGCTACCTGCAATTCAGGGCTCTCCAGTAAAAGACTGAGTTGAAACCCACAACTGAGACTGCAGGCCAAAGTGGGGGTCCCTTACTCTCATCTACCTTGGAGGCAAAACCTATGACAAGCTCTTTTAGAGGGAGAGAGAGAGAGAACAAGATCCAAAAGTTGTTCTAAGCCCTCTTACTCAGCTGATTTAATGGAGTGATAATTATATGGGCAGAATAGAAAGGGGCCTGGTCTGACCCAAGGGGCCAGGGACTGAAAAGCGAGCTGGTTATGAGGACTGCCTTAAGGCACAGTAACTCTGTTAACCAGTAAAACGTAGTCCAACCAATGTCTTGGGCTCAACTATTGGGATTAGGAGTTTAGCCTTCTTGGAGCCTGTAGGAGGGATGCTAATAAATGCAAGTGTAACTGAGTACTCCCATTTTTCTAAGAAAAAGATAATGATTTTTTTACAATTATTTTTTTCTTTTTTTTTTTTCTCTCCATTTCCTCCTATTCCCCACTTCTTACTTAGCCCTTTAGAAATGTAGTTCTAACGTCTATCTCCCCTTCAGCAGATACTCCCTACAGGGCAATTTCATCTAACTATACACTTAGAAACTGCCAAGTGGAACTCTCCCACCAGGAGACTTCCTCATGGGACAACAGTCAATCTCCAACCCAAAGCCACCTGCTATGAAACTCTCTCCCACCTGGAGAATTTTGGCTACCTTAACAATCTCGTTCTGCCCACAAAGACCCCAGCTCAGCTGCCTGATAGATAAGGCACCAAAGCCAATACGTGTACCCCATCTGCTAACTTTCTCTCTTGCATGCCATTCATGCTAGGCCACCTTTAAAAAGTACCTGCTTTCCAAAAGTAAAGTGGTGCCCTTAAGGCGGGAAGCCTGTACTTCTTCCCCTAAGCTAGCTATGGAATAAAAAGTCACTTTTTTTTTTTTTTTTTTGAGATGGAGTTTTGCTCTTGTTGCCCAGCTGGAGTGCAGTAGCACAATCTTGGCTCACTGCAACCTCTGACTCCCAGGTTCAAGTCATTCTCCTGCCTCAGCTTCCCAAGTAGCTGGGATTACAGGTGCCACTGCCTGGCTAATTTTTTGTTGTTGTTGTATTTTTGGTAAAGATGGGGTTTCACCGTGCTGGCCAAGCTGGTCTCAAACTCCTGACCTCGGGTGATCCATCTGCTTTGGCATCCCAAAATGCTAGGATTATAGGTGTGAGCCACCACACCTGGTCAAAAGTCACTGTCTTTGTGCAAGATCTCACTCTTGTTAATTGGATTGGACTCTGCTGGCAGCGAGTAGATCAGGTGTCTGCTAAGTGATACTGTGAAGGCATGTAGCAGGTGGTCTGGGTAAGTGTTTCCTGGCACTGGAGGGGCTCAGGGAGGGTTTCCCAGAAGAATTAACACTTCAGTGGGGTCTTGGAAGATGACTTCAAATCTTCATTGTTGAAAATAAAATTCTTAATAAAAGAAATGGCTTGAACAAAAGTGTGGGGCTCAAGAATGGGATGCTGTGTTCAAGGAACTAGGAGCTTGGGATATACAGAGTGAGAGAAAGGGTTCAGGAAAGGCTAGAAAAGTAGGTTGGACTCAAGATTATGAAGAGTCCTGAAGCTGCTTAGATGTGGGATTCATTCTGAAGGCCGTGGGAGCAAGCGGGAGTTTTAGATCAAAGTGACATGCTCAGGTCACGTTTTGGAATGATGCCTCTGGCTGAAGCAAGACGGGAGTGGGAGAGACTAGCACTGAGGGACCCAGTGGAAGTGGTGTCTGATGTAGACAGTTGCAGGGAGACATGCCTGGGCAGCTCACCCAAGAAATATTTTATCATCGACATTGCCTAAAATTGCTAACTGTGATATTATGGAATATATATTTGGTCTTCATCCTCTCTGCTGGCATAGGAATCTCCAAAGTGATGTCTTTTTGTATGCCAATGAGTTTACTGATGGCTGTCAGCCCCTGGATAGTTTCAGGACATTGGCTGGTCACTGAAAAGACCAAGGCAGGATTATAGGGCTGGAACTTTCAATCCCACCCCCCAAGGGGTGAGGGGCTGAAGGTCAAGGCTATCATCAATGGCCAGTGGTTAAATCAATCATGCCTATGTAATGAAGCCTCCATAAAAACTCCAAAAGGGGCTGGTTTCAAAGAGCTTTCAGAGAGCTGAACATATTGAGGTTCCTAGAAGGTGGCACACCCCAAGAGGGCACAGAAGCTCTGGGCCCCTTCTCCACACCTTGCCCTGTGCATCTCCTCATCACTATCCTTTGTAATAAACCCATAAGTGTAAGTAAGTTTCCTGAGTTTCTGTGAGCCACACTAGCAAATTAAGCAAACCCAAGGGGGGGGTCATGGGAACTCCAGTGCATAAAACCAGTCCCTCAGAAGCACAGGCAAAACAACCTGGGTCTTATGACTGGCACTGGAAGTTGGGGGCAGTCTTGTGGGACTGAGCCCTCAACCTGTGGGATCTGATGCTGTCTCCAGGTAGTCAGCATCAGAATTGAATTGGAGGACACTGGGTGGTGTCTGCTACAATTGCTTGCATGCGGCTGGAGAGGAATCCCTACAGATTTTATCACAGAAGTCTATGCTGATTGTTGTGGTGTGAGAGCAGAGAAGGAAGTGTGTGTTTTTTTCTGCTCACAGACACATATGGAAATAAAAAGCAGTCAATGTTTGGCCAGTTTTATTGTTTTAATATCCCCTGGGGACAGTACACCCCTTATTGCCTGTGTGGGTGCAGACCGCTCTCCATGCACTCCTTGTTGCTCTGCCTATGGGGAACTTTTATGGAAATCCAAGCAAAGGAGACTACAGTCACTTACTGAGCATCTGCTGGAAGTGCATGGATAGGCTGCCTGAGTGTGGGCTCTGCAACTCAGAGGCGGTTTGAAGAGAGCCTTTGTATTTGGGTGCTGCTGCGCTAGGCTGCAGAGACTGCTCTCCAAGTGTTCCACTCTGAGAGAGTAGAAAATAAGCACACCGTCTAAGAGGGCATTAGGTGGGGAGGGATGGGGTGGTTATCATCATCTGACTGACTTTGGCTGCAGGGTCTCATAGGATCCACCTCTGTGGCCATGACCACAGTGGCATCCCCTTGACCCTCTCCAGGGACCTAAGAACCCCTTCCTCAGACTGCTTGGATGGGGTGGTAAGGAACAGTGTCTCCTTTGTTCTTGGAATGTCCTTCATAAAAATGTCAGGGCTGCCTGGGAATCAAGTTGAGTGGACATATTTGACAAATAGATTTTTTCAGAAACAAGCCTAAAGCTTTGCCTGCAGCCTCTGTTGCTCCTGGCTCATCTAGACAGCCCTACTCCCTGCCTTTGATGTTGGGAGGTGGCAGCATGGCACCTTCCACACACTGGAAGCCACCAGTGAGTTTACAGGGTGATAATATTTGCAGAGCAGAAACTGAAGACAGCTGCTTTCCTTGACCTGTTATTACTTTTCAAGTGCAGCCTACATGAAATGGGATATGATGGTCCAATTTACTCAGTCGCCTCTGAGAAATGAGAAACTTTGTTATGCCTATTTGCTGTTGACCTGCTGCCTGATTTTGAATTGAGCACATAGCCTATCTGCCATAACTAAATACCGTACACTGGGAGGCTTCAATCACAGAGACTTATTTTTTACTGCTGTGGAGGCTAGAAATCTATGATCAAGGTGTCAGCAATTGGTTTCTGATGAGGGATCTCTTCATGGCTTGCAGATAGCTGCTTTCTCACTAAGGATGCACATGACCTTTCCTCTGTGCACAGAGTGAGAAAGAGCTCCAGTGTCTCTCCCCTTTTTATGAGGTCACCAATCCCCTGGGACCAGGGTCTCACCCTTATGACCTCATGTAACCTTAACTACTTCCTTAGAGGTCCATCTTCAAACACAGGCATCCTGAGGTGTAGGGCTTCAGCACATGAATTTTGGGGAAATACAAACATTGGTCCATAATGCATATGCTTAAAGATGTTCTCCTGTTCTGATTGCTTTCAAAGGCTCTCAAGGAGTTCAGACATAATATGCATAAAAAAGCAGGCAAACTCTGCTTATGCATAGCATAGTAAAGTTTGTGCATTATTTTAAATCTTAATAAGCTGAATGCAATTGACCTGTGAACAACATGGGTTTACACTGCGTGAGTCCACTTATGCATGGGTTTTCTTTTGCTTCTGCCACATCTGGGATACAGCAAGACCAACGCTTCCTCTTCCTCCTTCATCTCCTAAGCCTAATCAGTGTGAAAACAATGAGGATGAAGACTTTTATGATGATCCACTTCCACTTAATAACTAGTAAATATATTTTCTCTTCCTTATGATTTTCTTAGCATTTTCTTTTCTCTAGCTTACTTTTTTGTAAGAATACAGTACATAATATATATAACATACGAAGTAGCCTTAAATAACTTTTTATGTTATCAGCGAGGCTTCTGGTCAACAGTAGGTTATTAGTTAAGTTTTGGGGGAGTCAAAAATTACATGCAAATTTTCAACTGCACAGGGGTTGGCACCATGAATTCCCAAGTTGTTCAAAGTCAACTGTATTTATTTATCAAAGTAATGTATTTTCTAAATAACTATCCTGGACACTAAAGCCACCTGTGGAAACATAAAAAGTGCCCATTGACATGTATGTATACGTACATAGAAAAAAGACTGGAAGAATATTAATAATAATAGTCACGGCTAGCAGTTACAGAACACTGTGCCTTACATCAGCATTACCCTAAATCCTCTCATCATGGAGTAGCTTCAGTTATAATTTCCATTTATCAGAGGAGGCCACACAGCAACTGGCCTAAGACCAAGTCTGTGTGACTCCAAAGGCAAAGTGCTTTTTTTTTTTTCTGGGAAGAAGGGACATGCATAATTTTTTTTTATAGTTTTCTGAAGTCAGTAAATTGTTTATAATGAGTACTCTTTAGGCAGAGAAAAAACTTATTGTGAAAAATTATAATGGATGGCTATGGTAAGAGGCAAACAGGAAAAAGAAATCATCAGCTCTGTATGAGAGTGTTTATTCACCCCTGAATATTCTGAATATTCACCCCTGAATATTCTAGTTGGAGAAGGAAGCTATTAATTTGGACATAAAATGGTATTTTGTTTGCATTTCATTGATGATTATGACATACATATCCTCTTAAAGATAATGTGACCCTTAAGAGTGTCTGGACAATTTTCCTGTAAGTAACAACCCCATTAAAAAGTGGGCAAAAGACGTGAACAGACACTTTTCCAAAGAAGACATGCATGCGGTCAATAAGCATATGAATAAAGTTCAATATCACCGATCATTAGAGAAATGCAAATCAAACCTACAACAAGATACCGTTTCACAGCAGCCAGAGTGGCTACTACTAAAAAGCATAAACTGTAGAACTAACTTGTTGCATGAGGCTTCTTCACCTCCTGGGAGTGAATGTACAAGGCTTTGGTGACAAATCCGAGGGAAGTAGAAAATCTTACCAAGCTCAAGGTTTTAAGGGATGACATGTTCTACATCAATCACAGAAATGGCAGAATGCTTGGGAAACAGCTATTGAGCCTAACTCCAATGAGATCGAGATGGTCAGTGGTACACACTGGGTCAGCATGAAGGATGGTTCAGATTCTGGTCCCAGACTTCCCTGCTGATGTGGCATAGCCCAAGCTCTGGGGAATGAAGCCCATTTAAGGATGTATCCCCCAATAGCTAGCTATTACCAGAGATTGATTTGGGGCAGAGGATAGGGTGTTTTTAAAGTGCACACAAGGAAGATTCTCAATTGTTCAAATGTATTATATTGCAAAAATAAAATGTTTAGGACTCCCCGTGATGATTGCAGCTTGTGTCTGAAGGGGAGCTTATTTAAAGGAAGACAACCTGATAGTCTTACTCCTTAGAAAGAACTTTAAAGAATATCTGGCTGATCATGTAGTTCTGGATAAGCAGAAAGAAAAAGAAAGGGTGAATTTAAACTCATTTTACTCAGCAAAGGGTGACATGAATATTGGATTGTCAGGCAGTACCTAACTGAACAAGGAGTATAAGCAAGAGTATAAGCTCAATATTAGATGTTCACATTGAGAATCCCCTAATGCCCTCCTGTTCTGCTGAATTTGGAATCTTGTGCATTAGCTGACAGATGAGCATTCTCATGGTGGCCCTGTCAGTCAACCTGTATCATCATCTTTTCTGTATAATAATGCTGTATGTATAATAATTTGGCAATTTTGTTGCATTTTTTGTCCTTATTTTGTAAAAATGAGAAGAAAATAGAGACATCTACAGTACAAAGCATAGGTGTTGGAACTTAACAGAGTTGAGGCATTAAAATCGTTAGATTTGCCTAAAGTGCTCTATCAGATGTTCATTGGAATTCAGCCAATTGAATATGTATTGAAGTGCAAAGGAAGGTAACTTATTTAAAGATCATGTGTGAAGTGCTGGAAATACACCATCAATGATTATGTCTAAAATGCAAAGTGTGAAGGGGGGTTGTGTACCATGTTAGCTTGCCAGCATAGAAACCCCATACAACACATGATCTTTTGCACACTTTCTGTCAGTAAATTTCCATTTCCAGAAGTTATATCTAAAAATGGGATTGACAATACAGAGAGGAGAGAGGGAAACAGGCTTTCGAAGAGAAAACATGTGATCTCCAAGTTACAGAATTTTAGGGTAGGGATGAGACAGAAGAATAAATGTTATTTGAACCAAAGCGATATGTACTGGTTGTTGCTGTAGTAAAGCATAGTATTTTAAACAAATTCTTCAGCCTGCATGTACTGAGGTCCTCCTGTCTTCTAGACACTGGGGATATAGTGATAAATGAGACAAAGGATTTCTTCCTTTATGGGGCTTACATGTGTGTGTGCATGTGTGTGTGTGCTGATGAGGAGGAGGAGTTAAAGGAGATGTCAATCCATTAAGCCCAAATGTAAAATTGCACCTGTGCACATGTTACTAGAAACGGATACTCACAAAACTGCTATGAAAGTCCAAATTAGGGACATTTAAGTTAATGACATTTTAGCTGATATTTGAGTGATTAACCGAAGTTAAATAGAGGAGGTAGAAACCTCGTTCTAGGCAGAGGGGACGGTATATCCAAAGGCCCCCTGAGGAGAGAAACAGGGTAAGTATGAGGATGGTGAGCTTGGAGCTAGGTCCAGAGGTTAAGAGTTTTATCTTCAGCCTTGGAGCCATGGGATGAATGCCTTAGGTGGGTTTCAAGTGGTGGGGTGGTAAAATGGTTTGGTAGTTCTCACACTGCTATAAAGAACCACCTGAGACTTGATAATCTATAAGGAAAAGAGGTTTAATTGACTCACAGTTCCACAGGCTGTACAGGAAACATGACTGGGGAGGCTTCGGGAAACTTATAATCCCAGTGGAAGGGTGAAGGAGAAGCAAGCATGTCTTCACGTGGTGGCGGGAGAGAGAGAGAGAGCGCAAAGGGGGAAGTGCTACAGACTTTCAAACAAGCAGATCTCATGAGAACTCACTCACTATCATGAGAAAAGCAAGGGGGAAGTCCACCCCCATGATCCAGTCACCTCCCACATTGGGAATCTCAACATTGGGGATTACAATTCAACATGAGATTTGAGTGGGGACACAGCCAAACCATATCAGGTGGGGTGAGTGAAAGTATTAGTCTGGCCACAGTGAAATGGATTGGAGGGACTGGATGGATTCAGGTGGACTGATTATAAAACTGCCGTCAGTGACCAGGTGAAAGGTGGTACTAGGGCAATGGTGACAGAGGTGGAAAGAGGTGAAAGGATTTGAGAGCTTTGGGAAGCTGAAAACTTAGGGACTTGGGAATAAACTAGAGACAGAAAGGGAGGAAGAGGATGACTTCTAGGCCTTCATAATACAAAATAGTAGATAATTCAATAGTCACTTCATTTTGGTATTGGAATGAAATGCGATTTGGGTGGAGGGTGAAACAGTGATCATGTTTTCAAAAAATACTTTACTTTTTATTAATGTATGCACATAGTTTGAAAAGCCAAACAATAGTTGTGTTAGGCCATTCTCGCATTACTATGAGGAAACACCTGCGACTGGATAATTTATAAGAAAAGAGGTTGAGTTGGCTCATGGTTCTGTAGGCTGTACAGGAAGCACGGAGGTATCTGCTTCTGGGGAGGCTTCAGGGAGCTTTTACTAATGGTAGAAGGCGGAGTGGGAGCAGGCAGCTCACATGGTGAAATCAGAGACAAGAGAGCAAGGCGGGCGGTGCCACATGCTTTTAAACAACCAGGTCTCATGAGAACTCACTCGCTATCTCAAAGACGGCACCAAGGGAATGGTGCTAAACCATTCATGAGAAACCCACCCCCATTACCCAGTCACCTCCCACCAGGCCCCACCTCTAACAATGGGTGGGGACACAGATCCAAAACCATATCAATAGTATAAGACTTCCAAGGAAAACGAGCTTGCCCATGCCTCTCTTTTTCTTACCATGAAGCCAAGTCCATAGGGGGATGACGTTCAATTATTTTAAGTTTGTTTTCCGGGATTGACCTTTATTTTTTCCCAGTAAATGCCTATGTTGCTCTTTCTTGATTTACTTTTTCACTTAACAAATATTTCTGAGGCACCTACTATGTATGAGTCACTCTGTTCTAACCATGGATCCATCAGCGAACAAATTATGGATACATGTAACAAACAGAATTCCCTGTCCTCATGGTGCCTTCATTCCAGTAGGAAAAATAAGGCAAGTGTTTAAATAAAATCTTACTATAACCATCTCATTATAATGAGGTGGTGCTCTTTAGAGAGATGATTATAAATATGGAGAAAAGGAAACGACAGCCATGGTAATGTAGGAGATGTCAGGGAAGAAGTGCAATGTTAAACAAGGGAGTGGGAGAAGGGGGTGACCTTATTGAGAAGATGGCAACTGAGCCCACAACCTGAAGGATGGGAGGAATGGACTCTGTGGATATTGGGAGAAGGGCATGCTAAGCAAAGGGAACAGCATATGCAAAGGCCCTGAGGTGGAAGGACGTGGGGTAACTGAGGAACAGAACAGCAAAGGGGCCTTTACTGCTGGAGGAAGGTGAATGAGGAGGAGAGTCATTCGGGTGGGGTAAGTCAGGGTGACACAGATTGCATAGGGCCTTTGGGCTACTGTGAGGACTGTGACTCTGCGTGATGGGCTTTACCTCTTGCTTTTGTACATGAAGTCGTATGTCCTCTACCACTTTCTCTGCCTCGCCCGTAAGTTTTTTGCTTAAATCAGTGTTCAGTGGTTCTGTCATCACTATCAAAGACTATTTTCTGCATTGCCAAGCAGTATATTGTACTGTTTATTTAATCTCCTGTAAACATTTTGTTAATAATTGCCTCATTTTCTTCACCTGCTTAATTTTCAGTGTTCCTGTTTATAATTCTCTCCAGATTTGCCAATGGAGTTGGAAAAACCCTCTAAACACGGTTTTTCATGGGATCAGATGCATCAGGCTCTGACCATTCGGTTCCTTTCCCCCTGGAGCCTTTCATTCTGGAGCCTTCCCTCCCCACTGTCTTGCCTGCATTCTCTCTGCCCTATACACCTGATGTCCTGGGAATTCCTTTTCCTTCCCTTCTACCTTGGATCTTCGTTTTCCCGGACTATATGTTTTCTTCTTTCTTGGTTTATTTCTTCTCTGGATGGGGCAAACCCTTCAGTAGGGTAAGAAAGGGTAAATAGAAAGCACAGTTTTGAACTTGCATGCCTAAAAGTGCCTTTATCCAGTTCTTAAACTTCATTAATTACTGGTTGGATGTAAATTTCAGAATGGGTGTCATGGTTTCTTAGAATTTTGAAAGCATTGCTCCGCTGCTTCTTAACTTCCACCCTTGCTGCGAGAAGTCCATGCTCTTCTGATTTCTTTGTAGGTGAACTTTTCTTCCTCTGGAGGTGGTTAAGGTTTTCTCTGTGTGGGTGCTTCGCAATCGTGGTTACGTGCATTGCTGTGGATGTGTTGGACATCAGGCATAGGGTTCCTAGAAAAAACAGAGGATGCCTGTTAAATCTGAATTTCAGATAAATCAGGAGTAATTTTTGCAATATTTGGGATGTACTTATACTAAAAGATTACTCACTATATAAAATTTACATTTAATTGGTGTCCTTTTTGTTTGTTTTTGCTAAATCTGGCAACCTCAGAACTCAGGCTTTTCAGTCTAGAGACTCGGTTTGGAGACATTTTCATGTGTCATTTCTTGTCTTTTAAATTAAAATATTAGTCTAAGTACAGAAAGGTAAAATATTTCAATAAGGCTTACAAAAACAATAATAACCCCCTGACCTACCCTTCTTCAACCCTATCTTGCATTCTTCAGAAACAATTTCTTCGAACTCTTTAGCTGTTTCTTCTAGATTTGCCGCTAGATTTCTCAGTACAGGTTGTGGATCCCTTATCTCAAATATGGGGACCAGACATGTTTCAGATTTCAGAGATTTTTGGATTTTGGAATATTTGCGTGTACATAATGAGATATCTTGGGGATGGTACCCAAGTCTAAACCAAATTTCATTTATGTTTCATATACACGTTATACCCATAGTCTGAAGGTAATTTTTATATAACTTTGTGCATGAAACAAAGTCTCTGTAAGTTGAACCACCAGAAAGCATAGGTCACTATTTCATGTTGGCACCAACAAGTTTCAGATTTTGGAGCATTTTGGATTTTGGATTTTGGGATTAGGGATGCGAGACCTATAACACACTTACATTGCTTTTTAATTTTTATTTTTTAAGTCTTAAGAAAATTGACTTTCAACTATGGAAGGTAAGGATTTAGCTTTCTTACATCACCCACCGTTACTCTCCACAATATAGACACACACCCTTCTCAACCCACTGAAGTATAAATGGCATATTTATTAGTTCAGTGTTCATCCTACTTTATTATGATGGTACCAGTAGTATTCCTCCTCAAGCCACTTAATGCACAGTGCTGTAATTCTGTTTTCTTTCTTGTACTACTTTCTGTTTTCTTCTGGAGCTACTAAATATCTTCTTTTTCACTGTTTAGTTTTCTATATACCTATCACTGATACCCAAATGGAGAATGGGTTCAGCAAACTTCCCACCAGAAACGTAAATCTCCGCCTACGTGCAGATGCACCAGGCTCTCTCTCACCTTCATCTTGACTTCCAGGGCCACTCTGTCCTCCTGCTCCAGGATGGTCTAGGCCTGTTGCTTCACCACTGTCCTGGAACACCCCTTTACTATTGCCTAAGGATTTCCCTCTGCCACCCTGCTGTAAGTAGTTGCTTTGATGAGGACAGCATTTGAGGTTGAAAACCACCTCCATTGTCTTCCAGCTTCTAGTGATGCTTTTGGTAAAATCTGATATCCTAATTTCTAAGTTTCATGATGCTATACCTTGATGTAAGTCTATCTTTAGCCATTGTCATGGGTGTTCAGTGGACACTCTGGGTCTGGAAATGCATGGTTTCAATTCTTGAACATTTAAAAAACCGGCTCTTTAATAATTTTCTTTCATTTGTTTTTTTGCCTATTCTCTTTTTTTAGTTCTACTATTAGACTTTGGATCCCCTGGGCTGGTTCTCAAATTTCCTTCTTTTTTCTCTATCCTTTTCCTTTGTAGTTCTCTTCTACATTCTGGAGAGTTCCTCAACTTTATTTTCTAGCTCTTCTATTGAAGCTTCTATTTGAGTTGTCATAGTTTTAATTTCCAAAGAATTATTTTCTTCTTCTTGGGTGGTGTCTTTTCTTTCTTTTGGTTTTTTTTTTTTAATAGAAGGCTATCTTGTTTCATGGTTAAAATATTCCATCTTATTTATCCGAGGATTTTTACTATATGTGAAGTTTTTTTCTTGCTTCTGGAATTTTCTGTTTTCTCTGAGTTTCTGTCTTTGGTTTTGACCTTTCGGAGGCTTTCCTGAGATGTTTGTAATTTGAGGATCTCTGTTGATTTTCATGAGTGAAGTACTAAGAAGCTTACTGGATTCTCTGTGTCTTTGGGGCTTGTGGAATGGTGAGCTCACTGCAGAGTGATGAAGCTGGGGTCAGGCTGTCTCACTGAGGGCCTCCAGTGTCTACAGGTTTTTTTTCTTGGAATCCTTTGGTTTCTCCAGGAAAAAATTCTCCAACTCCCTGTTTGATATTATCCTGGGAGCAGAGCAGGGGAAGTGGTCAATTGTCTCACCATTCAGCATCTGACTTCCCCTCACACTTAACTCCTTGCTTTCAGTACAGTTCCTCCAGAGCCTTATGTGGTGCCAGCTTTCCTTGAGTCTAGGCCCTTCTGGACTAGTTTCTCCAGAACAAACTTTACATCTTTTGACACGGAGGTGGGCTGGGTATAGCTTCCTGGCTTTGTGAGATTGCAAAGAAGAACTGAAAAGGTGGGTCTAACTGCAACCCGTTTTTAGTCCTGCGCTCCAACCCTGCTTCTGTTATACCTGACAACCTCAACTTCTGAGCCTTTATGGGTTCCTGGGGGTAAGTCAACTTGTATCTCATTGGCATCAGCAGGGACCCAGGCTTTAAATCTTGCCCCTCTCCCAAGTCAAATGCTATTCCTCCAGGGGCTTTCCATAATCTGCAAATTGGCTTTTAACTATTTCATCCACTATTCTGATTTATACTGATTTATATTTTGATTTTCTTTGTAATTTACCTCCTCTGTCTTCTGTAAAAATTTCCTTTACTGTTATTTTCGTAGGGTTCCAGGAGAGAGAGAAAAAAAAAGTGCAACTTTAATCTGCCATTTTAAACTCTAAATCAGGTGGACTTCTCCAGTGATGTTTTCTTTGGACTCATATAAAAATTACGGTGCATTCCCTAAGAACATACTGTAGGTGGAGCCATAGAGCAGTCCAGAGAGAAAGCTCCTGACGTGTAATTTACATTCACAGCAGGAGAATTGAGTCTAATGACCCTTAGCATTTGGAACTTGTGTTCAGGCACCTGACACAACTCCACATTTATGAATGCAGAAGTGCTTGGGCAGACTTTTCCTTAATCACATGTGTGTGCGAAGAGTAATGAGTTTTCTGTTCATTTCCCTTTGAAACAACCAAACTTTGACCATTTGCTAAGGTGCCATCTTTCACCTGATGGCCACTGGAATTTCACACAGAGATTTTTGCTGTTTTTTCCTGACACTTTGCAAGAGCTATTGCATGCTGACAAAGCCAGTGGAAAGCTCCCCGGACAATGTCCTTGTGAGTCTGATGCCAGAGGGTCAGTGACAGTCACCAGGCAAACTACTGCCCCGAACACCAGGCTTTACAGTTAGATTTGTGCGTTAGTAACATCACAAGTTACTCCATGTTACAGACCTTTGGGCTTGCTCCCAAATAACTGAAATGACACACATGAAGTCTTTCCTTCTGCAGAAATCTACTGCATAGACACAATCATGATACCAACCGGAGTTTATGAAAACCTTATTTACCTTTTTCAAAGCAGTTTCATGAACACCTTAATGTTGCTGCTCCTGTTTCATGTGCAGAAACAGAAATGACAATGATTGCTGGTTTGTTTGTTTAGCCAGATGTTGGCTTGCTCTTGGAGTGCTTTGTGGTTGTCACAGAGACACATGCATTGTGTCAGGGATGACAGCGAGAGGAGTTTAACTTTGCCCAGGCCACGAGAGAGGCGGATGTTAAAACACAGGTCTTTGGGCAGTACATCTCACAGGCTTTGCAATAGAAAATCACTGCATACCTACTGTGTGGGCCAGATGGTAAAGACAGTAGGAGTGCAGAGCAGAGAGAGAGAGATCAGTCATGCAGGGGGCAGCCAGAGGGGTTCTTAGGGGTGGGGGTTCAGCCTGACCTAGAGGGACTGGACTCAGTATTGTGGAAAGGAGACTTGAGAACATTCTGGCAGGGTAGGGGCGGGGTGAGGAGGAGCCAGGCGGTGGCTGGAACTCTTTCAGGGAAGGAGGAACACGCCTGTCACTGGTGCAGGCTGAGCGTCCGAGAGGGGCCCCTGGGACCATGTGGACAGTGGGGGTGTCTGGGAGCAGTGAGACCAGCTGGATAGATCAGATGAGACTGTGCTTTCTGAGGCCTGGAAGTCAGGTACACGACTTGGACTTGACTCTAGAGGGCCCTGGGGCCATTAAAGGTGGAGAACTAATGACAGCAGTATTAAGGACAACATGGGCAGAAATGGCTTCAGGTTGTACAAGCTCACAGTCACGGATTAGTTGCTGGGGTTCTCTGGGTGGCAGTGGGAGGTATGGTTTAAGCAGACCAGAGAATCTAGAGATGGGGGCCCGGTAGGAGAGCATGAAGCAAACACCAGCGGGGTTAGGAAGGACACTGGTGTTCCCAGGTTTCTGGGTTCCATCCCTAGGTTCCATCCCTAGGTTCCATCCCTCATGCGACGTACCCTCGTATCGCTAACTACACGCGCTTTTGTTCTGGTTCCTCTCTGGCAGGAAAAATGCTGGCAGGTGCTTCAAGCCAGGACACCTACGCATAGAATTCTGACAGCAGCTGGACCCTCAACTTCTTCAGAAGACTGACTGGGTGATCTGGCCTGACACCCCCCTGGTGGCCTCCCAAGAGCAGCAACCAAGCCAGAAAGAGCTGAGACCAGACCCGCTGTCCCTAAAGACAGGGCCCAGAATGTCGGGGTGAAGCTGTAGGGGGAGGGTGAAAGCTGGTGATGTGGGCAGAGGCCAGCTATGGGGTGGTCAGGGGATTCCGGGAGGTGCATGGCTGTGCTGCAGACCCACCCAGGACGAGGGTGGCTGTGGAAGAATGAGAAATAAACACATGGCAAAGTCTCAGAGGCTGTGCATTATGCCATGAGAAAACAATGATGGCCAAGTGAGGCAGGCAAGCCAGTGGTCTCCCCAGGAGCTGGCAGGTATCCACGATTCAGAGCACCTGCTGCTTTCCGGCATCCTCACTACACAGGAGGATGTGATGGCCACCCTCAAATCACTGGGAAGAGGGCTTGATCACCCTCTGTGGTGACCCAGGCCACAGATAGGGGACATTCTGCAAGAAGGCAAGATGTATAACCCATGATCTAAGAGTTATCTGCCTCTGATATACATATGCCTGGGCAAATATCAAGGGCAGAGTTACTATTTTTATGTGGACTTCCCATAGGCCAGATGATGCTGTGTGCAAGATCTCCCAGGTACAGGAAGGACATTCTTTCTATTCACCCACATTGTTCTTGTAGCTGACGGCTGTTCTCTCTTGGCCTGTCCTCAGTAGAAGGGGGTAACGTTACTTCTCAACAATCAGACAAGTCCTGTACTCTTCCAGGATCTCTGGTCAGGGACATTCCCACGGCTGGTCACTCATTCCAGTATCTTTTCCTTTTTGTGACAAAATGAAGGATCAGGATGATTTTCCTAAATAGGGAAGAATATCAGGAAACCTGAGGCTCCAGGTTGCTTTAATGCCCACACCTTCCTAGATTGTCCTGAGTCCCGGCTGCAGAAGACAGCAGGGACCATAGCCTTAGCCATGCGTCTAGGAGAGCACCTGATACAGAACTGTCAATCATCAAATGTGTGGTGAATGAATGAGTGAGGAAGTAAGTGAAGGAAGTGTTGGGTTTGGCTAATATATACAGTTAAAACACGTACATACAGATAATCAGGGGCTCACACACTATTTACTACAAGTGAAGGTGGTTGTCAGACATTCCTGAAAAACACAAGCACACACACACAAACATACACACCCTTTTCCCTGCCAGGCTTCTCTATATAAACCCAATGACTCTGCTAGATAAACTCTACTCAATTCCCTATTAAATAAACCCAACAATTCCGACATCTCCTGTGAGGGTCTTTTTCCCAAACTGTGTCAAACATTGATTTGTTCATTCAACAAGTGTTTGCTGAGTGCCTACTACGTACTGAGTACTTTTCTAGGTGCTGGAGATTCACTAATGAATAAAAGCAACACGAGCCCATGCCCCTACGAAGGCTGGGTTCTGGTTGGGGAGAAAAGCACATAATACGATAAATAATTAAAATCTATTGTATGCTAGGTGAGTATAGGCAACAGAGGAGAATCAAGCAAGGGGGCTAGAGAATACAGCAGGAGCGTGTGCGTGTGTGTGTATGTGTCGGGATGGAGAGTGGACAGCAGCTTAAAGCAGGGGAGACTCGGAATGTAGGACTTACGAGGTAATGTTCGCATAAAGAATGAGGCCAAGGGGAGCCAGGGGGTTGTGTGGTGGAGGGGAGGGTCGGAAACCTCCTCCTTGGAGAAGCAAGTGCAAAGGCTCTGAGGTGGGTGCGTGGCTGGCATGTTCCAGGAACAGCAGGGAGGGCACCGTGGCTTGCAAGAGGCAGTGAGGCAGCGGGACTTCGCTTGTACTCTGAGTTGGAGAGGAAACCATTCCTCCTGGGTTCTGAGCAGAGATGGGATATGACCGGATGTAAATTGCAGCCGAATTACCAGTTAGGAGGCTGTTTGAATAATCCAGGAGAGAGCTTGAGGCTGGTTTGGACGAGGCTGCTGCAGTGGAGGTGGTGAGACACGGGCAGCTCTGGATCGTTTTGCAGCGCGTGCCAGCAGGAGGACCTGGATGTGGAGTGGGCATGAGAGAAAGTGAAGGCCAGGAGGACTCCAAGGTGGTGAACTTGAGTGTTGGGTGGAAGAAGGGAAAGGCAGCAAAGCCAGCAACTGGTCCTGGAGGCTAGCTCCCCATCCCTGGATGCTGCTTGAGGCTGGCTGCTGCCCCTCCCAGAAGCTCCCACAGGCTGGCCTGCGGGGCCATCCTAGCCAGCCAGACAGGCTCTGATGCCAGCCGACCCTCCTCCACATTTCCTAATAGGTCTAGTGGGGCCTGACTCCGTGTCCCAGCCTCCACCTTTCTCTCGAGGAAGACAGCGGGAGGGGGCACTGCCATTGCCCTTCCCTGCTTGTCTTCCTGACCCCAAGTCAGGGTGGGAGGCATCTGAGCGTCTGTGATACATTCTCAGTCTCTCACCCTTCCTGCCCTTCACACACCCACCCAATTGTATTCACTGCCTTCTTCACATTCCCACTCTCCACACTCACACTAGAGCAGGCCAGGTCTGCTTCTTGGCTGGCCATGTGACAGAGCACCCATAAGAAAGTAGCTAGAGAACCCTAAAGTGCTCTCGGGCCAGGGAAATGCCACCAAGTCTATGGCGACAGAGCAGTAGAGACAGATTATCTGGAAGGTGCTCCTCCCACCTAGCCACTTCTAGGAAAGTTGGGGACATGACTGGCACTGACTCCGGCTGGCAAGTGACATCTAGTGGAAGCTACTCCAAAATGGGAAGCAGCAGACCAAATACTCTGGGGTAGGGATGGTGGGGAAGAGAAAGCTGGGTGCATGGAGGGCCTCAGCAGAAGGACTTGAAACCATTCTGGAGCAAAGAAGAAAAGCCAGTGGGAGGCCAAGAACACCTCCGTCATAGCTCCTGAGGAGGGGCCAGGGTGGTCTCTTCCAGAGTGGACAGATAATGGAGGACGGCCACCCAGCATCTGCAAGCAGGAGGGCTGATGGCCCAGGCTGCCCTCCAACTGTCCCTGCTCTCTGCTGCTTGCTTGTCATTGGAATGCGTCACTCCGGGGTGACTCTTGTCTTTATTTTCAGGGTAAGGTAGCAGAGAACCAATTTGCCAGGACACTCCTGTGTGCTGTAGGCTGATATTGGAAAGATTCTGCTTCCAGAGCTCAGCTGGGCTGGCTGACGGCCATGGAGCCTCCTGGGCTGTCGAAGGGGAGACCTCAGGGCTGTTCATTTGCTTGAGTACGTGGTGGCCACTGCATGGGAGAGTGGAACAAGCTTTGGGCTGAAGCATAGAGACCTGGGGGCCAGCCACAGCCCTGCCACTACCTCACTGTGGGTTCACATCAACACTCCACATCCTGATCCCCTAGTTAGCTCACCAGGAAATGGGGAAGTGGACCAGATCTTCTCCAGTGTCTCCTCCCACTTTAGTAATTCTGAGGTTAGTAACTGTGGTAAGAATAACCAAGGGTGAACTGATTTCTGGGAACTTCCTGGAAAATGGAAGCCCTCTCCTCTTGCCTAGGGAGATCCATGTAAACCTGTTAAGCATCCAGATTCTGTGGTAGGCATTTGTAATAACCAGGTGACTCTGGCTCTTATTGCAGTGATTCTGCGTCCATGCAAGAATGGAAGCTTTTGTGATGACCTGTGACATAGGGCTGCTGTGATGATCAAATGAGTCGCTGTAAGTATAGTGCTTCCCGTGCCTGCCTGGCATAAGTGTTAGCCATCACCATGATTATCATCACTGTTATGGGATGGGTCACATAGACTTTCTCTTTCTGCTAAGGACGTCTAGAACTCCTCGGCTTTATTTTCATGGGGCTCCTAGACCAAGCCAACAGCTCTGATTGAACCCTGGGTCTGGACTGTTTGGCTCTGTGGGCTGCAGAGGAGGGCCCAGCTCTCAGCTCCATCTCAGAGCTAAGAGAGATGAAGCCAACCTGGTTGCTGGGGCCAAGTGGGAGAGGTGAGGATAAGGTGAATCCAATGGCCGTCGTGACAGCCAAGTGCGCTGATGTTCGTGAAAGTGCATGTGGCTGCTGGGGTCCCTCCAAGTGTAGAAGGCCATGAACAATCCTGCTGGCGGCTCTTAGATGAACAATAAGCCATAACTCATTCAGTCATCTATGGAGTCCTCGTGGTCAAAGCACTTTAGAGACAGGAGGTCAGCTGGTGGACCTGCACACCACACCCTCTAGCGAATGGAGGAAAGTAAGCTTCAGGGAAGGGAGAGTGGTCGGGTTCACGGTGAGGCAGGGCTGGAAGAGGTTTCCAGGGTAGGGGAGCAGCACTCCGGGAGCTCTGGCTTCAAGCCGGCCTGTGGCTGACGGTGAGGTTACAGTCAGAGATCAAGAGTGATTGTCTCTACGGCCAAGGCCTCCATGTGCTGGACATGATGAAACAAACAAACCAACGAAAAAACAAACACACAACTTCTAGAAACCAACACGCAACTTCCTCTAGAAGTTGTGTGTGTGACCTGAGGTCTATGCATGAGAATCTTTGAGCCACATACATCAGCCCTGCAGCGTCCAGCAGAACCTTCCCGCTTTCCTTGAAGATTCAGAGCCACATTCGCTTTCTGACGTCAGCCCACTAGAGGGAGCCATCACCACTTGTATTTAATCTTTCTCCCTATCTGGTCAGTGCTGCCGGTGGGTGAGTCATGGCTTGCTGGAAGAGCTCTCTGGGAAGGACCAACCCAACCTGCGATTGTGAATCCAATCAAGGCTGGGAGTCAGCACTGCCTTCTTCTGGGGCTTCTGGATTCTCTTCCCCTTTGGCAGAGGTGCGGCCAGCCGTCCTGATGTGGCTGGGCGACCACTTAATGGGCAATAACCTGCCCTTCTGCACCACTCCCCCGGAGGTATTGGGTGCAGAAGTAAACGCACTACTCCAGGATTCCAAGTAGATGTGGGGGAGCCAATGCCTCAAAGACGCCTGATCTCCTGGCCTGTGAAAGCAAGTGGGCAGCTTAGGGAGTCCTTGCCTATGGGTGCCTGCAACTTCCAGAAGAGGTCGTAGAGGAAGCAGCAGGAAGTTGTGGGAAATGTTCCCGGAAACTCCATGCAGAGGCTGGACACCCCGGGGACTCTGGTTCAGTTTGCTCTGTAGAGGGAAATTATCTGTAGGGACCAGGGGATAACACAGCAAAGAGATCAGATGTCTTTTGGAAAAATGATTTTCCAGGTCAAATTAAATACCACTTGCTCACAGATTTTCTAGAATGTGACCAGGCTAAGAATGAGGCTGAATTATTTCGGATGCCTCCCTGGTCATTAGACCTGGAGTGAGGAGGGGAGGCATGGAAAGGTGATCTTGTACACAACCCTTTTTCCTCCAGTGTCAGTCTTCCACTCAGGGCCTCATTTTCCCTGTCCGGCAAGCAGGAAGTTGATTTAGGTGACCTCCAAGTTTCCTCCTGCAACAGACAGTGGTATGTTCACTTTTTCCTCCTGTGCCATGGGTCATTTGTCACCAACTTGCTACTTTCCACAGTTTGAACGGTATCAAAAGTGGCCCTATCCCTGACATAAGCAAGCAATTCTTAAAAAATACACCAGTTAAAATGAGATTGGCCTCTTAGAACCAGTCAACTCATCAAAATGAGGCTGAGCCCTTCTGAGCTCAACAATGTTGACAGTGATTGATGCACAGCGCTAGGCTGGAAAAGTGCAAGCGCAGGGCTAAGGTTTACATTTCCTGTGTCAACAGTCCCTTGCCTGCTCTCTGGTTTCTTTTCTGGTCCTGCTGACTTTGTGCCGACCAGTGCTAGCTCGTGGGGCTCTGTGAGGCCGCCTCCCTGTTGATGACAGAGTCCTTGCTGCTCCTAATTTCCCAGTACTGCTTCGTTGCTTGGAGATGTTTCAGTGACTCCATTCCAAGGTGGGTTTAGATGACAAAGTGGATGACAACGGGAGGAGTAGGGGAATCTCCTTAGAGACAAACCTGGGAGAAGGTATTTCTCATTCCAATCAACACATAATTGTATTATGTTATTCCACACCATGTATGGATCCACTGTATGTATCCAATATTATTCCAATCAATAACATAATTGCATTATTACATAATTACAATATTACATATTGCTTGGAACAAGGAAGAAGTATCTTTCAGTTTCTTTCTGTTCAGCTCTTTAACAGGAGAAGTTGCTGGTGATTAATAAGAACAAAATGCCAGGGCATGCTTAGTTTAGGTCAGTCCTCATTCTTCATGGTGGATCAGAATCAGCTGGAGAACCTGTCAAAATGCAGATTCCTGGGCTCTGAACCCCCGAGTTACTGACTCAGCAGGCCTGAGAGGCCAGAGAATTTGCATTTCTATCAAGCTCCCAGGTGATGCTGATGCGTAGGTCAGGGACCACACTTTGAGTAGCAAGGGCCTGGAACACAGTGATACCAGGCCTTGGTCTCCATCTGCTGCAGTAAACACTACGCAGATAACCACCTGGGGGCTTTTGAGCTTGTAGGGAACAGTCAATGCAATAGAAGCACGCGCTGCTAGGTCTCCAAGGAAACGGACACCGTCTCTTCTCCCGCTGTTAGTTAATGAGAGTGCGGTTATAACTAAACTACCGGCTAATTACCACGATGGTGGGAAGCGTCCCAGGGCGGCGCTATGAGCTTCTGCCGCTAGGGGGACCCAGGGTTATTTCTCCACAGGCCCCGGGGTGTGAGAAGAGGAAAAGTACTGAAGAGAGTGAGCGAAGCTGCTGAGAAAACCCTGAACCACTGCGTGTCCGAGGCCCCCGCACAGCGCTGCGGTCTTAATGTGCACAGACCCCGTCGAGAACCAGGGCTTGGCAGCGAGAGGGGATGCTTTCTTTTCTAAGTTCTTTGGTTTTCCTCCCTTTCCTTAAAGCACATTCACGGATAAGGAGAAGCGAAGGTCCTAGCCTGGCTTTGCAGGTGGAGTGAGCTCAGGAGAGAGGGAAGGGAGCTGGGGAAGATGCCAGCAGGGGAGGGCTGAGCTGGTGGGACCCAACGTTCTTTGCCCGGGAGGGTCGTGGAGGGAAGGGGAGGCAGGCCTGGGGTTTGGACTGGCCAGCTTCTGGCCGGGTCTCTGTCAACCCTGGATGTGGTGGCATAGATCAGGATGAGCTCCCTCGGGGTGGGGAAAGCAGAGGAATGCCTAAGGAATAAAACGACAGAAAAGCAGGTTTTGAAGTTAAGAAGACAAAATGACTGTGAGGGTTTTTTCCCTGCCCTGAACTTGCAAAGAAGTATGGGTCATGAACTCTGGTGAGTGCCACCGCACACCCTGTTAACTGCTGTCTTCTGGGGACAGGCACATTGTGACCGCCACAGAGGGCAGCACAGGAGCCTCAGCACCTGCTGAGCAGGAACGTGTCCCCTAACCTGCCGTGGTGTCCTGGCCTCTCCTCTCTCATCACTCCCTCTTTCCCCTACAGCTTTGGAAACTGCTTCGTCCCTAGCAAATGATCTGGCAGTCCTTAAAAACCACTTTGTTCCCTTTCTTGGCATGGCAGTGACCTTCTAATGGTTTTGGAGATAAGATACGAGTCCAGGTGATGGGATGTGTGGAATCCGTGGTGGGCTGCATAAGTACTTATTTGAGGAACAAATTCCCCTAACGTGTGTGTGTGTGTCTTTGTGGGCATGTGAGGGTACACCTCAATGGCAAATCGTGATAACAAAACATTAGGTATCAAAATTTAGTTTGGGGACTTGTTGTATAGTTCCACCCCCCAATGATCTCATTCGCTTACTAACACTTGCTTGTCCCTGTGACCAACACATGCAACTCATAGTTCAGAGGGAGCCCACCACAGCTAAACGGAGGCACCAGGAGTTCTTCCTTCTCAAGCTGCAACCTGGCTTTTCTCCAGGTTACGGTGATAGTTTTTTGGCATGTGCAAAATAAGCAGACCCTGTCTTTCATAATTGAAAATGAAAAGTGTGTGTGTGTGCATGTGTATGTATCCTTTTCATAGTCCTTAAAACGTTTCTACCAGGTAAAATCATGTCTCTCTGCTATTCTCTCACTGCCAGCACAGAAAGAAGTCCGCGGGGTTCTGCTTCTCCTGCATTCAAGACCTGGATAGGAGTTCTGACTTTCCAAGTGACCGTTTCCAGAGGGCTTCTTTGCACCTTAGTTGAGTGCAGATGCAGGAGCTCCTCAAGACAGAGCATCTCCTTCACCCCTTAGTCATTCTGAGCTGTTTGGCTCACAGGCACTCTCAGCATCAGATCTGGTCCTGACTCCAGCTTCCACTGAGTGCACGTCTTTAGGGCCTCTGCAGGACAGTGCACCCATGCCTGGAGGCCTCTCCATCCCTGGACCCCAGTGGCCACTCTGCATGGCTCCTATTTCCAACCCGAGGATCTCCTGCTCCCTGCTGCTGCCTTGAGCACTGCCCGGCTGCTTGGACCAGGCAGGGCCCAATGACCACAAGTCAGGGAATGGAGAGAGATGTTTGCCACAGATTGCGATTCTGATCCTTCCCCTGTCCTTGAAGGACCCCCTCCTCCCCTATCTCCCTTGCAGCCTTCTCCAGGACTGGAACTGACCCGGAACATCAGAGACAGGAAAGTCACTGCTCCAGTTGAATTTTGCTGCAGTTTCTTTTTTTCTCCCTTAGATGCTGAGAGCTATTTTTAGCCAGGGACTTTTTTTTTTTTTTTTGCAGGGGATCCACAGTCTATTTTAAATCATTCAGTGTTTCTCACAGGGACTTCAGAGAGAGTTAGATGGGACAGGCCAGGGCAGTGGGGATGGTGGCACCTTCTTGAGGATGAGAGGGTATCAGGAAAGCCCTGGGGAAGATTGGGAGAAGCCTGGTCCCCAGGCAGAGTGGATGGGCTGCTTTCTCAGGCTGGAGAGCACAGTAGGAACCCACCATGCTCCTCCCTCCAATCATCCTAGGCTTCGGGGCCAGAGCCGCTGACTATCTTCCCATCCCAGTGGCCACAATGACATTGCCTTCCAATGTGGCAATTGGTTTAATTGACTGTGCTTTCCTTTCTTTTTCCTAAACTTCTACGTTCAAATATCTTCCCCTTCTCCTCTTTCCGTTGCACTCCCCTGCCTCTGCAAACTGAGCTGTGGAAAGTTTTGGGTCATGGCTGGGCCTGATGCCAGCCCCAAGTGGGCAAAGCTGGGGTCCTGGGTCAAGAGGGGACCTTGTGCGTCACAAAGTGGGGACCAGGGTGAGATGGGCTCCCCCTGTGACAAGCAGCAATCTTGTCCTGGGCTCCCCAGGAGGGACAGAAGAAGGAAGAAAAGGAGGAATCAGAGGAGAGTTATTCAGAGCGACTTGGGCAGAGATAGTAATGGGGCGCGGTGTCGTCAGAGACTCCCTCAGACCCACCCCTGCTCCCACTCCTGAGTCCAGCCCTTTGTGTGTAACTCCAAGGTCTGCAGATTTGGGGTCTGGATTCACAAGACCAGGATGGAATAGTCAGGGGAGAAGGGCCTGGGTGGAAAATTCCAGATAGAGTTGGTGAAAATGCTTCCAAACAGCCAAAGCTTTCCTCTGTGAATAGACAGAGGGCTGTCCATGCAGGAGTCTTGCGACCACCCCATTGGGTGAGCCTCCCACGCTTCTCCTTGCTGTCGCCTTACAGAACTTAGTCTGCAGGGCCAGGGCCTGGAACTGCTCTGAAATTAACTGGGGTGCTCTCTGGATCCCCCTGCCCATCTTCAATTGTACCAAGGAGTGAGAAGGAAGGAGGCAGTGAGTGAGGAATTCTAATTCCGGCTCGTTCACCGACACCCGCACTGCCCTTCAGACAAGGGCAAGCTGGGGATGCTGCTGTGTGGCCCTGCTTGGGGTGCCAGGACCCCTGGGTAAGGCTGTCTGCCTTGGGTAGGAGCTGAGACACAGCCCGGGCACCTTCTGCACGGTGGATGGGCTGGCACAGCTTGGCCTCCCTGGTTCCATCCGCCGGCGAGGAAGGGGCCAGAGCTTAGTGTGCTTCTAGAAAGACTCATGCTCCCCACCTCACATCTCCCACCATCATCTTCCTGAGAGCTTCAGGCCAAGCTTCAGGGCTCTCTTTCTGTGTTCACACCCATCTCCACAACACTCGTGGGATGCAGGTCTTCCCTCATTCTGAACTCTCATCTCCAGAATCCCCTGACTTTATCAGTGGTCACCGTATCGGTCAGGTCCTTCCTGACCACTCTATTTAACATGGTCAGTCCCCTCACTAGCACCCACCCCCCGTGACGCCCTCCTTACCTTAGTTGTGGTTACTCCCACCTGTCACAGATCTCACCACCTATAGTTTATTATCTGTCTCCTAACACGAGCTCCACAAGGACGGGTTTTCATCTATTTTGCTTATGGCTAAATCTCTCAGTGCCTAGACCAGTGCCAGCATATATGAAGCACCAAATATATATTTGCCGAGTGAATTAAGAAAAAGAACAAAATGTGCCACGGTATAAGCATCCCTGGGGAAAGTTTCTCTCTGACCTTTTCACTCCAGCCCAGCAGAGAATTGAGGGAAAAGAGTGACCTCTCTTGCCTTCCACAGCAGAGCAGTTCAGTCCTGGGAATAATCGGCAGGTCAGAACCTCAGCATATGAGAGCAGGAGGGGGCCAAAGAGATCATGAGATTTAAGCTCCACAGTTTTGTGGAAGAGGGAGCTAAAGCCCAGAGAGGTGAAGAAACTTTTCTAGCATCACGCAGCCAATTGGAGACAGCGAGTAGAGCCCAAGTTCCCTGCTCCCAGACTGGAATTCCTTTGAGAAGCTCAAGTGGCCTCTTTCTGCTTAGAAATGTGGAATGAGTCAGGCGTGCTGGTGTGCACGTGCAGTCCCACCTATTTGGGAAGCTGAGGTGGGAGGATAGCTTGAGACCAGGAGTTTGAGGCTGCAGTCAGCTATGATCACACCACTGCATTCCAGCCTGGATGACAGAACAAGATCCTGTCTCAAAAACAAAACAAAACAAAACAAAACAAAACAAAACAAAACAAAACAAAACAAAACAAAACAAAACAAGGGCAGAAAACAAACAAAAAGCCCAGAAATGAAGGAAAGCATTACATTCCGTCCCAGGCCAAGGAGGCCAAGGCCCACTTGACAAGCAGGGTAGGATTGTCCTCGAACTTGGGGCTATCAGATGCAGAGTCCAGAGTGACTAGGCTCTTTATCAGCTGGAGGGCTCTGGGAGGCTGTTGAAAAATGTGCCTTGTATGATGTCTACTCTCAGCAGGACTCAAACTACACACAAGGAAGAAACCACATCAGCAGGGACAGACACTGCTTGTAGGGGCCATCAAGGGCTGGCCATACCTCCACCCAGTGGAGTCAATATTCTCAGCAGAGGTAGTTTGGGGGACTTGGAGGAGGGCTGCCACCTCCATGCTTTCCTCACTCATGGGGTGGCCTGCATGGAAGTCACTGAGCTGACAGCAGCTGCAGAAGCTGCGTCCAAAATTGTTTGTAAAGAAAAGTCATGGAGTCCATCAGTCACCAGCCCACCTTACATTAGATACCCATTGCCCTCAAGACACAGACTTCTCCCCAAGCTCAGGAACTCTGCTTCATATCGAGAGGCAGGAGCTATTCCTCCTTGCCCAACCCAAGAACTCAGAAACCGTTATAACATATGTGAATTCACAGGCGAAAATGGAAATCGTGCAACAATGGAACTGGGAAATGAGGAAATAAGTAATAGAGCAATAATATTAATCAATAATAAAAGTAAGTGTGTAAGTATGCATATGTGTTTGTATGTGTGGCTTGTACAAGAACAGATTTAGGGTGGCTTAATTCATTATATTGTGATGCTTTACAATGTGCCAAGTGCTTTTCACACCCATAGTGCTGCAAATTCTCTATGCCTGTGAGACCAGCAGGTCAAGGAGTTACTATCTGTATTTTATGACTAAGAACACAGAAGTCTAGAAAAGTTGAGTTGCAAGTTGAAAGTCTCTCCAAAAGCAGGTGTCAGAGCTGGAACTTGAAATTGACACTGCCTGATAACAAATACTCACTCTTGGTCAATCAGGGCTAATCAGGGTTGGCTTCAGGGAGGGGGCTTCAAGCTCAGTTTAGAGGGAATGAAGGAACATAACTTTATGGCCATGGAATGGACCAGCCTGGTTGGGGCCAAGCCCAGGAGCTGGACTATCCATGGGTGCCCAGTTCCCATTTGGAGTGGGGCTGGCCCATCAAGCCCTCTCCCCCAGGCTCACTCCTCAGGGGCTCTCTTAGCCTGCCCTGACATCCCCACTTCCTCCTTCCTTCCCCACCAGATGTGTGTGAAGATGGCAGTGGTGGGAGAACCGGACAGGCAGTACCATGGAGGGCTGGCAAGCACAGGGTGAGTGGTGAGGATGTGGGAAGGCTCCAGAGTGAATGTCACAGCCTTGGACTTCGAGTCCCTGAGGCACTGCTGAGAGTGGAAACAAACGGGTCACCATCTCCTACTCAGGCTGCCCACACTGTGACCCTTGGAACCTGTGGGCACACCCTTATTTGGAAACAGCTCTTTGCAGATGTAATTAAATTAACCATCTAGAGATGCAATCATCCTGTATTATCTGGTTGGATCTTAAATCCAATGGTAAGTATTCTTCTCCAAGACACACAGAGGAGAGACAAGATGGGGATGGGGGAAGCCATGTGAAGTCAGAGACAGAGATCAGAGTCACAACTGTGAAACGCCTGTGGCCACCAGAATCTAGAAGAGGCAAGAGAAGATTCTTCTCTAGAGGCTTTGCAGGGAGCATGGCCCTGCTGACACCTGAATTTGACTTCTGGCCCCCGAACGGTGAGAGAATACTTTTCTGTTGTTGTAAGCCATCCAGTTTGTTGTCATTTTCATGGCTGCCTTGGGAAAGTAGCATGGCCTAGAATACCCTTCTTCTCTCCCACCCCTGCCCCTGAACCAGCCAGCTCCTCCCACTTCAGGACTCAGTAGAGGTGTCCTGTGCCCCAAGCCTCTCCTAGTCCGATTCGCTTCTCCACGTTCTGTGAAGCCCTGCGCTTATCTGTTGTAACCTTGGTCAGCTCAGATGCAGATGCATTTGTCTGTTTTCCCTGTTCCCTGAAACTTGAGGGCAGGGATGTTTTCAATTTAGGACCCTGTCCCCAACATCTTCATGGATTCCAGTGCTGAGTTGGTGCTTAGTATAATAGCAGGCACCTGGGTCAGAGAACACCTGGCTTGGCTGTGTAGGAGCATATGAGGTCACAAATCAGAGGAGTAAGAGATCACTGTGCTGGAGGAAGACTTCTTGGAGGAAGCAGGACTTGAATCAGGTTTTAAAACATGAATCTAGATAGACAAAATGGGAAAAGGAGAGTGTTCTGTGCAAGGAGTTAGTGTGAGCACATGCATAGCAGTGAGGCTAAGTATTGTCACATGGGTGGGTGCCAGGCTAGGGTAGTAAGGAGACCACCAAGACCAGCTAGATGCTGGATAGAAGTATTAAGTCTGATAATGGACATTGCTACCACCTACCAAGTGGTATAGGAATATAAGCCATATCTAAGCTTTTTTATGTGGGCCGGTGAATTCCTGGGACAACTCAAGGGAGAGACATTCACATTATTGAAACTATCCCTATGAACTTTATAAAATTAATCGGAGAAGAAGGGAGGGGAGAAACAAAAATAAACCAAGCTTGCAGCACACTTAATCACTTAATGTTAATCATTAGGCCACCTTACTCTCTGCCCTCTCCTTCCTCTGCAGACACATCAACTTGAACATTATGAAACGTTAAGTTCTTCATCTGAGGTAGACTTTCAGCACTGCATACCAATGAAACTACTGACACCAGCTGGTCTGAAGGACAACACAGGAGCTGACTCACCAAGTTTTTAAGTCCTGATAATTTCACCCCCCTTACCCTGACAATCAGTGAACCCAATTTTTCAGCACCCCCATCCTCCATGAGCCTCTTAAAAACACCTGGCCCAGAACTCCAGGAGGAGGTGGATTTGAGAGTTTCTTCCTAGCTCCTCACTTGGTGCCCTGCAATCATGAAACTCTTTCTCTGCTGCAAAACCTGTTGTCTCAATGTCATTGGCCTGTTACTGTGAAGAGGCATATGAACCTGTTGGTCCCATAACATTATCCTCACTTACAGATGAGAGAACAGAAGCACAGAGAAGTAAATTACTCACAATTAATAAGGGGTCGGGGGGATGCTGGAATTCAAACCCACACAATCTGGGTGCAGAGCCAGGCTTAGGATCATCATGCTGTTCTTTTTATCTTTGGGTGATAATGATGGTGATGTGGCTAACACAGAGCACTCACCATGTGCCAAAAGCCACCCAAAGCCCCTTGCATGAATTAATCCAGCTAATCCTCATATGACCCTGGAGGTAGTTATTATCGTAGGTGAGAACATGGAGACACAGAGTGCTTAGGTGACTTGCTCCAGTGAACTGCCCACTGTTAGTAAGTGGTGGAGTGGGATTTGATGAGGTTCTGTGGTAATAAGAACAGTCTTTTCTCTGTAGGACTCGGCACCAACCTGGGCACACCTCAGATCACAATGAGCGTCAAAAGCCTGTACTTCTGGGCCTGCTTCCACGTGTTACAGGAGGATCCTCTGTCCAACCAAAATTACTCCCCAAAACACCCCATGTGCTCTAACAATTTGTCTTGACAGCTAATGCTTGGTTCCCACCATTGTTTTCCTCTCAAGATCACTGGTAAGACAGTTGTGAGGCTTCTCATGATTTCTTCCCAGTCCTGCATCAGCGTCTTGTCAACATATATATATATTAGCTTGATATATACACAAAAGAGCTAGAAGCTGACCAGAATATAAATATACATACATATATTTCACAAGTCACTCTGAATGGGAAAGCAGACCTGAATTCTTTATAGCCTCTCAGTTCATTCCCTTTCCCTATGCAGCACCAAGCAAGAGTCCGGCTCAGGTCCATGGGGCTGGCAATCTGAGTGACATGTGCGGGACCACGCTCCATATCCCTCTGTTTTCCACTCATGCTGCACCACTGCTCCTAGATGGAGAGTGTGTTCAGTCTCTGGAACTGGTTTATTCTCAGTGGATATCAATGTCTCATACGAATCACCTGCTCTGTTAGATTCTCCCCAGTGGGCCTTCAGATATGTGCAGATGAGTCTGAATTTATGTTGAACCCAGTTTTACATCTCAAGCTGACGATTTGAGATGAGTCAGAATGGGGAGGGAGCTGGCAAGCTAGGGAGTTCGAACGTCATGAGCTACCCATGAAGGGTGTTAAAGGTTGCAATAGAACTGCATCAGGATGTGAATAGCATTTTCCAATTTTCACAACACATTTGCTTACACTGGGTCGCCCTCTCCCCTTTAAGTCTCTGCGTTGATCCACCAGCTCTCCAGGGCTATTCTGTTGTTTGGCAAGCTCTGGAGTGGATTGGCCCTGGAATGGGATGGCTCAAACCTAAGCTTCCAGGTCTGAAGATTTGCAGCTTCCGGGAGGAGGTGCTTTCAGAAAAGAACCAGGGCTGAGCTAATGTGCAGGGTGGAAAGGCCCTGGATCGAGTCTCATTAGTAGAAAATTCCTTTTGCCTCTTTATGTCTCAAATGCAAATGTCTTACTTGGCTGCTAGTGTACGTATCTGATCATAGTGTGGGGGAATTGCAAAGTCAGAGCTGTTAACTGGGCTCTAGAAGTCTTCAAAATCTGTCCTTTGCCAGTGTTGGAGGATGAGGGTGGATGGCACTGAATTATTTCCTGAGACTTCTGGTCTGAAGAAATTTCCACTAAGGGCTGAATAATTCAGAAAGATGTGTGGGCAGATACTTACTTACAGCCTAAGTTATTTATGTAAATAATGATGATGATGATGATGATGATCTGAGGTTGATCGTAACAAAGATGACATGATGAAAGTAGCATCAGCAAATGTTTTTTATGTGCTAACTCTATACGGGCGTTGGGCTGAGTCATTAACATGCAGCAAGTCATTTAATCCTTACAGCAACCCCAGGAGGTAGGTTCTTCTAATATTTCCATTTTGCAGATAAGAACTGAGGTTTAGAGAGGTTAAGCAACTTGCCTGAGGTCACATAGCAGGTTAAGTGCTAGAGCTGAGCCTCACCTACAGGAAGTCTGCTTCCAGAGCCCCAGGGATGAAGCAATACTTTCTATCATGTTTTTAGCTCCTGGTTACTCCTCACGCATTCCAGATCTGTAATCCAGATAATGGCCTCAACTCTCTCCCAAGAACAAGTTAATGTGCTCTTACCCAATAAAGGGGACACAAGTAGTGTGCGGGCAATAATTAGAGCTGCCTATATAGCATATATGGAAAACAGCCACAAGAGGAGATAGTACATGAAAGAGTGGAAGAAGAAGAAATTAGAGGCAAGTTGGCTGAGAAAATGAAGGAGGTTAGGGTTTAACTGTATCCCGGAGGCACTAGGGAGCCATCAAAGGTTTTGGAGTAGAGAAATGATGAGATCAAGTTTGTATTCTAGGAAGGTTAACTGCAGTGGCTAGGATCTGGATGGTGTGATTTTATGATTCTATCTGTATTCCTTCATGTCATAGCGGCAGGAAGGCCTTCTCTTCCACGCACTTCTGAGGCTGAGGCTGTGTAGCCTGTGGGGTGGAAAGCAATGAAGTATCTTCCCATTTTAAAGAGAAGGAAGTTGAGGCTCACTTATGGGCTCCATGCCATTCTGGCTTCCCAGAGCACTCAGCGATGAGGAAATACACCTGTGAAACCAGTGGTATGTTGGTGAAGGCTTAACAACTGACTCTGGTGAAAAAGCCCCGACTAAAAGCGTTTGCAAATTCCTCTGGAAAATACTCCCACTGAGACTAATTTCAAGCTACAATATGATGTCCACTGGGTTGCAGAACTCCTGAAAGTTTAACAATGAGTTCTAGCAAATCAGCATGAGTTGGCTCGAACACCTCTGCATGCAGTGTAGTGGCATCAGCAGGCGTGTATTCATGCAGACCTGGAGGGAGCTCGCAGCCAGCTGATGAGAGAGGCAAGGTAACTTACCCAGGCCACAACTGACTGGGAGACGCAGGAACTGAATGAGGCATAGGAGCCGGCATCTTGGTTCCCAGACCATGGGTTTGTGCAGGCTCTGTTTAGGAAGGCAAATTTTTATCCTTGCCTGGCCCCCCTTCAGAAGAGAAGCGATAGCGACATTTTTTTCTCTGGCTCCTAAGAAATATGTGTCAACCACAACCTCCTACCAGAACTAGAAAAACAATGTCATGGAATATTTTTAATAGTGAGTACAAGTCCCCTACAGTGATGGATGAGGTGTGAAGATTCAAGTCCAGAGTGTCGGCTAGAAGATTACAAATCATTTTTCAGTTTGCATCGTGCTTCTGTTCATTTGCTCATTCGTTCAACCATTTATTCAGTCACTCAACTGACATAAATTGGGAGCCCAGACATGGAGATTATTAGCAACAGGAGAAAAGGGCCACCAGTCAGGTACTGATGAGACAGCAAGGCCAGCTGATGGAGAGTCAGAGATCAGAGGTCCGAGGCAGGAGCAGTTGATGATGAGTCTGAATACAAGACAAAAGTTTGAATGTCAGCAGTAACTGGAGTTTCAGGAACCAACAGGTGAGAAACTCAGGACCAGCAGGTGGAAGGGAGTATTGAGCACCAGCGAGCAGAGAACGTTGCTCTAAGCCGACTTGTCCCAGTCATTGGGCAATTACACACTTTAAAAAAAATTAATTATTTTCTTTTTTGATACAGGGTCTCACTCTGCCATCCAGGCTGGAGCGCAGTGGGGTACCATCTCAACTCACTGCAGCCTTTATTTCCCAGGCTGCAGTGATCCTGCTACCTCAGCCTCCCAAGTAGATGGGATTACAGGTGTGTACCACCACACTTGGCTAATTTTTGTATTTTTGGTTGGGAGGGGGTTTCGCCATGTTCGCCAGGCTGGTCTCGAACTCCTGAGCTCAAGAGATCCACTGGCCTTGGCCTCCCAATGTGCTGGAATTACAGGCGTGAGCCACTGTGCCCAGCCTACATGCTTCTTTTTGGGACAAGAGATAACATCAGGTAGGAGATTGCATGAGGGTGGGACAGGTAAAAGGAAAGGAATGAATAGTTGTAGAGAGCCCCTGGCATCCACAGGCACTGTATGAGTTTTGTTTTTTCAAGTCCTTTCAGCAAAGGGAGACTCTTGTGAGACAGGTGGAATTATTATTCACTTGAGAAACGGATGCTCAGAAAGTTTAAGTGACTTGCCCATGGTTACACAGCTCGCAAGTGGCAGGGCCAAGGGGGATGGAAGGGTAGCAGCTGAATACAGATTCAGCAAAATTGGCAGCTGAGCCAGTCACGTGTCTCCCTGCACATGAGGGCTCTTTGGCTATTGGTGGGCTGGAGCGATTAGGGGCAGACAAGGCTGGAGGAAGGAAAGTGATATTTTCATTCTCTTCAGGCCACTAGGAGCAAGGTGTTCACTGTCCTGTCCATGTGTCCTCCCTGGAGGAAGGGCACTGAGTGTTTACAAAAGGGCACATTTCTGGTACGCTGAGGAGGGCCAAACTGTAAATGGAGATGGTGCCCCCAGCTCGCCAGATGCCTGAGAGTGAGGCGCTTGCTGACATGCTGATGGAGAACAGGGACTTCTTGTTTACCCGGCTCACCATCTGGATGAGCTAAGTAATGTCCAAGGACGTGGCTGTAACTAAAAGCTCAGAGCTGCCTCCCTGAATTCCTCCATGCTTGCACCACAGAGCTTGGGCTGCTGCCTTCCAGGTACAGTGTGGCTGGTAGAGAGGGAGGGCAGAGGCTTAGAACAGGGGTAGTGTGGGGACACTGCCATGGGGTGGATGGTGACTGCAAATGTCTGGGGGTGAGAAGTTGAGTGCATTCTCTCTGAGGACTTACATGAGTAAATGGACTTCTTTTGAAAGAGAAATTTAGATCAGACGAGGGGGAGCACTTTCTCACTACAGAGTTGGAAAACAGTACAATGTGTTAAGCAGACCATTTTGTGAAATGCTTTTCTTTAAAAAATTTTTATTTTAGGTTTGAGGGTACATGTGCATGTTTTTTTTTTTGTGGGGGGTTTGTTTTGTCTCTGTTCTTGTATCACATGTCTTCGTTTTCTAGGTTGGGTTTTCATATACATGTAAATTAGGGCACAGGGAGCTGAGAGCTGGAGTGGGAGAGGCCGTTCAACGTCTGCTTGGCTGGTGGCACCGTTTCAAGGCTGATGGTGGCTGAGGCCCACTCATCCCTCAGACTGAGGTGAGTGGTACCCAGGGTGCCAATGCTAAATGAACTCTAGACCTTTGTTCCACACAACCCGAGCCTTGTGGGCTCCTGGGGCTCTGGCTGGGCCATGAGGGGAAAGGGGAGAGATGGCAACAGAAATGCCCCGGGTTTGGTGTGCGGCTAGTGGCCCCCGGGTGTACCCTGTGTGATATGCAACTGTTTCAGGGAGCCTGGAACTCCTGCCCAGGCTGTCTACACAA
>PVKV010020644.1:0-21126 GCA_004027835.1 Alouatta palliata
CTGGGTAACAAGAGCGAAACTCCGTCTCAAAAAAAAAAAAAAAAAAAGTTGCTTTTGGCCTGGCGCGGTGGCTCATGCCTGTAATCCCAGCACTTTGGGAGGCCGAGGCGGGCAGATCACGAGGTCAAGAGATGAGGACCATCCTGGTCAACATGGTGAAATCCTGTCTCTACTAAAAATACAAAAATTAGCTGGGCATGGTGGCGGGTGCCTGTAGTCCCAGCTACTCTGGAGGCTGAGGCAGGAGAATCGCTTGAACCTGGGAGGCGGAGATTGCGATGAGCCTAGATTGCGCCATTGCACTCCAGTCTGGGCAACAAGAGCGAAACTCCATCAAAAAAAAAAAAAAAAATTACTTTTATTTTCAGTGAAAGATAGAACTTGGGTAAGAGAAGTATGAGATTTAATTTCTTAAATGCAACCGGATTAAGTAAATATTTGAAAACCAGCAAGCAGCGCAGTGATTTCTCTCTAATTACTAGCCTGGCACCCTCTTAGCTTTGTTATGATTTTTAAAATTCAGATATAATGTTACCTATTTTTTGAAGCAATTATGCTGCTTTATAGGTGATTTATTTTTTATTTTATTTTATTTTTTTTTTTGTGATGGAGTCTTGCCCTGTCGCCCAGGCTAGAGTGCAGTGGCCCAATCTCTGCTCACTGCAACCTCCGCCTCCCAGGTTTAAATGTTGAGATTACTGGTGCCCATCACCACACCTAGCTATTTTTTGTATTTTTAGTAGAGATGGAGTTTTACCATGTTGGCCAGGCTGGTCTTTAACTCCAGACCTCATGATTCGCCCACCTTGGCCTCCCAAAGTGCTGGGATTACAGGTGTGAGCCACCACGCCCATCTTGGTGAATTTTTAATATTTATTTTTAGAGGGCTAAGCCCATTCAGACTAAATTTTTTTTTTTTTCTTTTTTCTGAGATGGTCTCAGTCTGTCACCCAGGCTCAAGTACAGTGATGCAATCACTGCTCACTGCTGCCGCTGCCTCTGCCTACTGGGCTTAAGAAACCCTTCTGCCTCAGCCTCCTGAGCAGCTGGGACTACAGGTACATGCCACCACACCTGATGTTTTGATTTTTGGTTTTTGTTTTTCATTTTTTAATTTTAATTTTTATTCTTTTTATTTTATATATGTATATATATATGTATTTTTTTTCCAACCTCAGCACAAAAACCTGAATAATATTTATATATATTTTTTAATAGACACAGGGCCTCTCTATGTTGCCCAGGCTGTTCTCTAACTCCTGGGCTCAAGTCATCCTCCCACCTTGACCTCTAACTATTCTCTAACTCCTGGGCTCAAGCGATTCTCCCACCTTGACCTCCCAAAGTGTAGATATGACAGATGTGAGCCACCGTGCCCAGCCTAAATATTTTTTACAGAAGTATTCTCAGGATAGGCTCGGTGGCTCATGTCTGTAATCTCAGCACTTTGGGAGGCTGAGGCAGGCGGATCATGGGGTGAGGAGTTCAAGACCAGCCTGGCCAACATGGTGAAACCTTGTCTCTGCTAAAAATACAAAAATTAGCCAGGTGTGGTGGCACTCGCCTGTAATCCCAGCTACTCGGGAGGCTGAGGCAGAAGAATTGCTTGAACCCGGAAGTGGGAGGTTGCAGTGAGCCGAGATCATGCCATTGCACTCCAGCCTGGGTGACAGAGCGAGACTGTGTCTAAAAAAAAAAAAAAAAGTATTCTCACTATAGTCCTGTGCTGCATAACATTTCATTCAATGATGGTGGTCCCATAAGATTATAGTACTCTATTTTTACTTTACCATTTCCATGTTTAGATATGTTTAGATATACAAATACTTATAATTGTGTAACAATTGCCTATAGCATTCAGTACATTAGCATGCTATATAGGTTTGCAGCCTAGGAACCAATAGATTATACTATATAGCATAGGTGTGTATGCCATCCACATTTGCAAATGTACACTCCATGATGAAGTCACCTAACTACAAGTTTTTCAGAACATATTCCCATCATTAAGCGACACACTACTGCATTTATAGAGTCATTTCTTCCAAGACATAAAATAGTACCTAGCAGTCCTACAGGAGAAAGAAATTTACCCAGCTCTCAGGGATTTGTGTGCTTAAACAGATGGTTTAAAGCTATAAAAATGAAAATAAAACCATGCTAAAAATGCCCTTTTTCTTTGTTAATATGTACCTCTAGAGATGGAAGATGTAGTCTGTTATCTTTGGGCTAGAGCTGTTTTCTGATCAGTTGGTTCTTCTCTTTAGGACCCCTCTGGGTCGAGCAAGAGCGTGGCTTCGGTTAGCCCTCATGCAAAAAAAAATGGCTGATTATCTGCGTTGCTTAATTATTCAGAGGGATCTTTTGAGGTTAGTACTATTAAGTTGTGTTCTTTTCATTTTTTATTCTGTCTTCCAAAAATGATTTAAGATGTAATATGAAAGGGTATATAATATAATAAGATGATATAAAATAAAAGGAGCAGCAAAATCAGACAGAGAAACACGATGGAGGCATGACATGGATCAGGAATTAACCTTACATATGAATACCATAAACTTGTTATCAGTCAGGATGGAAAAATTTACATATATTATACTTCTTCCTCTTTAAAAATTTTTTCTTTTGCCCTTCCTGGAAACTGCTATACGTAACTATGTTTCTAAGTTTTATTTTTCTGAATTATGGTTAATTCTATGGATAAAAATTTGTGTTAGAATTTGGGGTTTTAATTCCACAGGTTTTTTGTTTGTTTGTTTTTAGAATTTGAATATCCAAATTATTGCTTCAACTATATTATGGGCACACTTTAAATTGAAGGCCAAACATTTATTTCGACTGGTGTCGTGGCTCACACCTGTAATCCCAGCACTGTGGGAGGCCGAGGCAGGCAGATCACTTGAAGTCAGAAGTTCAAGACCAGCCTGGCCACCATGGTGAAACCCCCATTTCTACGAAAAATACAAAAATTAGTCCTGGTGTAGTGGCTCATGCCTGTAATTGCAGCACTTTGGGAGACCAAAGCGGGTGGATTTCCTGGGGTCAGGAGTTTGAGACCAGCCTGGCCAACATGGAGAAACCCCATCTCTACTAAAAATACAAAATTAGATGGACATGGTGGCACATGCCTGTAATCCCAACTACTTGGGAGGCTGAGGCAGGAGAATCACTTGAACCCAGGAGGCTGAGGTTGCAGTGAGCTGAGATTGTGCCATTGTACTCCAGCCTGGGCAACAAGAGTGAAACTCCGACTCAAAAAAAAAAAAAAAAAAAAAAGAATTAGCTGGGAATGGTGGTGCCAGCCTATATTCTCAGCTACTTGGGAGGCTGAGGCAGGAGAATTTCTTGAACCTGGGAGAGGGAGGTTGCAGTGAGCTGAGATTGTGTCACTGCGCTCTAGCCTGGGTGATAGAATGAGACCCTGTCTCATAAAAATAAAATAAAATGCCAGGCGCAGTGGCACACGCCTGTAATCCCAGCACTTTGGGAGGCTGAGGCGGGCGGATCACCTGAGGTCAGGAGTTCAGACCAGCCTGACCAATAAATTTATTTTTATTTTTATTTTTTAATTTTATTTTTAAGACCGTCTTTAAAAATAAATAAATAAAATAAAATAAAATAAAATAAAATGAAGGCCAAACGTTTATTTAAGACATACTTTCAGAGCAAGGCAGGCAATCAGTTCTCCAACAGAATGGGCCCATGGTAGTCCTCCATTCATCCTTGTTCTGTAAGAGTGCCTCTCTTATGTTGTGGAGAATTTAGTCCTGCTTTTGGTTTTACTTGTGACTCTGGTTTTACATTGTGGTTTCCCCATTTGTTAAATGAGAATGACCATACGTTAAGCACCTGCAGCTTCTCAGTATTCTGAAGAATAATTAAAGTGATTAAATAATGTAATGGGACTTATTAAAGGAGGCATGAGACAGTGATAATTACTTCTCTGAATGTATGTTGATGAGACTTAGTGTTTTTTTTTTGAGACGAAGTCTCACCCTGTTGCCCAGGCTGTAGTGCAGTGGTGCAATCTCAGCTCACTGCAACCTCTGCCTCCCGGGTTCAAGTGATTCCCCTGCTTCAGCCTCCTGAGTAGCTGATTTTTTATATTTTTAGTAGAGACTGATTTCACTATGTTGGCCAGGCTGGTTTTGAACTCCTGACCTCGTGATCTGCCTGCCTTGGCATCCCAAAATGCTGGGATTATAGGCGTGAGCCACTGCGCCCAGCCCACAACTTTTTTTGAACATTTTTTAGAATGTAGATACCTCAAAGTGTCTTTAATTGATGATTATCTACTAAGAACATTTATAATACACCTATCAAATGCATTGACTTGAACATGTTTCATATGTTCATTTTCTACCTTAGTCTTTATTCCAGGGGTCTTAATAAATCCTAGGATTGAAACTTCAACTGTAATAAAATATATCATGATCAGATCAGCAGCAGTCACTATATCCATCTGAGTCAGAAATGTCCCAGGGCTCAATGTTGCCTCTTTTTTTTTTTTTTTTTTTTTTTTTTTTTTTTTTTTTTTTTTTTTTTTTTTTTTTTTTTTTTTTTTTTTTTTTTTTTTTTTTTTTGAGATGGAGTCTTGAGTCTTGGTTTTTTTGCCCTAGCTGGCCTGCAGTGGCATGATCTTGGCTCACTATAATCTCCACCTCCTGGGCTCGAGCAATTCTCCTGTCTCAGCCTCCCAAGTAGCTGGGATTACAGGCTTGTGCCAACGTGCCTGGCTAATTTTTGTATATTTAGTAGAGATGGGGTTTCACCATGTTGGCCAGGGTGGTCTTGAACTCCTGACCTCAAGTGATCTGCCTGCCTCAGCCTCCCAAAGTACTGGGATTACAGGCTTAAGCCACCGCACCCAACTCTTTTTTTTTTTTTTTTTTTTGAGATGGAGTCTCCCAGGCTGGAGTGCAGTGGTGCAATCTCGGCTCACTGCAGCCTCCGCCTCCCGGGTCCCAGTTCAAGCAATTCTGCTACCTCAGCCTCCCAAGTAGCTGGGATTACACGCATGAGCCACCATCCTCAGCTAAATTTTGTATTTTTGTAGAGACAGTATTTCACCATGTAGGTCAGCTTGGTCTTAAACTTCCGACCTCAAGTGATCTGCCCTCCTTGGCCCCCCAAAATGCTGGGATTACAGGTGTGAGCCACCGTGCCTGGCACCACTTTTTCTTTTAATCCTTCTTTGCTCCTCTGTTCTGTCTCTCAAAAAATTTTTTTCTCTCTTTTATCTCCTTCGTCCTTTTAATTTTTCAATAGAGACATTTAAGTTTAAGAAATTTAAAAAGTTACTCAGATATATAAAGGTAAATTTGAAGATACCTAACTGAGATGGCTTCCATTTCTGTAAGGTAGATTAAAAAGATAACGTTGATTTTAAATTTTAGTTTTTGAAATAAATTTGTGATTTAAAGTCCTTATTTTTAAAATTTTCACAGTGAGTTTTATGAGTATCATGCACTAATGATGGAAGAAGAAGGAGCAGTAATTGTTGGGCTGCTGGTTGGCCTGAATGTGATCGATGCTAATCTTTGTGTGAAGGGAGAGGATTTAGACTCACAAGTAAGTGAAAGTGATTAGTATCAAATATGGAGTGTTTTTAGTTTGCATAGTTGCTCCTTGATCAGGTATCATTTGAAGTTGTAAACAGGATTGTTATACACTAAAGGAATATTAAGAATGATGTTCAGTAAAGGTACTTCTGATAAAATATTTTCTCCCCTTTAAATAAAAAAAACTTTATTTACTTCAGGTTGGAGTGATTGATTTTTCTATGTATTTAAAGAATGAAGAAGATATTGGAAATAAAGAAAGGTATGGTTTTCATAAGTTATTTCGCATATTGGGTTTTTTATATAGCTCTTTACAAATCATTATAAGATCTATCTATTTACAATGTGGTTTTATTTTGTTGTTTTCCCCTCTGTGACTTCTCCTTCATTTCATTTTCACTTCCATTACAAGCTTTAGAAAGCAGGTTATGGATGCCGGGCGCGGTGGCTCACGCCTGTAATCCCAGCACTTTGGGAGGCCGAGACGGGTGGATCATGAGGTCAAGAGATCGAGACCATCCTGGTCAACATGGTGAAACCCCATCTCTACTAAAAATACAAAAATTAGCTGGGCATGGTGGCACGTGCCTGTAGTCCCAGCTACTCGGGAGGCTGAGGCAGGAGAATTGCTTGAACCCAGGAGGCGGAGGTTGCGGTGAGCTGAGATCGCACCATTGCACTCCAGCCTGGGCAACAAGAGCGAAACTCCATCTCAAAAAAAAAAGAAAGCAGGTTATGGAAAATCACCTGGGAGAAGGAGGTTTTATTAATAGTATGAAATGGGACCTTTGATCATGCCTGTCAATTACTGAGACCCATCTTAATAGCTGTTTTTTTGGAATAAAAGAGATGAAAGCTTACACAAATACTGATTTACGCAAGTTTACAAATACTGATTTACTTCAAGATCTAATTATGGTTTTTTTTTTGAGGCAGAATCTTGCTCTGTTACCCAGCCTGGAGTGCGGTGGCATGATCGGCTCTGTTCAACCTCTGCCTCCTGGGTTCAAGCAATTCTCCTGCCTCAGCCTCCCCAGTAGCTGGGATTACAGACTCTCACCACCGCACCCAGCTAATTTTTGTATTTTTAGTAGAGACAGGGTTTCACCACATTGGCCATACTGGTCTTGAACTCCTGGACTCAAGTGATACACCTGCCTTGGCCTCCCAAAGTGTTGCGATTACAGGCGTGAGCCACTGTGCCGGTTTTAATTATGTTTAAATTTAAAACACACTAATGGTATTGTTAAGTCTATTATTAGCAAATAATTTGTTCAACAAAGGTTATAATTACTTAGTACACAGCTTACTGTTATTCTTATGTTTTATTTTAAAGGCAAGACAATGTTTATTGTTTTAGTTTTATAATAATTTTAGATGATTTAGGTTTTTTTGCACTTAATAAATACCTTTTCAACTAGCACAGAGCTACTTTTTTCCTCATTTAGGAATGTTCAAATTGCTGCCATATTAGACCAAAAGAATTATGTTGAAGAATTAAATAGACAACTGAAGTAAGTATTATGGATACTTAAAACATTTATGCATATTGTCTTAGGTTTTGTTTTTGTTTTTTTCCCTTTGGTTCAGCCTATCCTATTCCTTTCTTCTAAGAGTCTTTGAGAAGGGATTGAGGGGATAGAAAAAAAATGGAAAGTAAGAATACAGAGAATTATTGGAGATAATTCATTTTAAGCAGAAAATAAGAGTCAGATTTTTAAAACAGAATCATCATAGGGTTTAAATAGAACTTAAAACTTATTGTTGTTCCCTTGACAAAAAAGGCTAGATAAGGTAAAAGTTTGTATCATTTCGATGGTTCAAAAATTCATTTTTCCTACTTCAAAGGGCTTCACATGTAAATGTGGCTCTCTGTCATCTCCTATGGTGGAAGGTTTTGCCTTCTTACATTGTCAACTGGTCATTAAAGCCATCAGTGAACACTCTTGTTGAGAAGAATGTCTGAGACCTGCATGTAAAGTAGTAAAGTGCAGTTTTTTTTTTTTTTTTTTGAGATGGAATTTTGCTTTTGTTGCCCAGGCTCAAGTGAAATGGCGCCATCTTAGCTCACTGCAACCTCCCTCTCCCAGGTTCGAGCAGTTCTCCTGCCTCAGCCTCTCACCCACCATGCACCACCATGCCCAGCTAATTTTGTATTTTTAGTAGAGATGGGGTTTCACCATTTGGTCAGGCTGGTCTTAAACTGACCTCAGGTGATTGCCCGCCTTGACCTCCTGACGTGTTGGGATTACAGGTGTGAGCCACCTCTCCCGGCTGAACCTGTTTCAAAATAAATGAATAAAAATAAATGTTTCATTGCTTTTTTTTGTTTTTTTGAGATGGGTTTCACTGTCACCCAGGCTGGAGTGCAGTGGCCTGGTCTTGGCTCACTGCCACCTCTGCCTACCGGGCTCAAGAGATCCTCCCACCTCAGCCTCCCAAGTAATTGGGAGCACAGGCTTGTGCCACAATACCTGGCTAATTTTTTGTAGTTTTGATAGAGATGTGGTTTCACCATGTTGCCCAGGCTGGTCTCAAACTCCTGAGCTAGGCTTTCCGCCCACTGTGGCCTCCTAAAGTGCTGGTATTACAGGTGTTAGCCACTGTACCTGGTCTTCCATTGATTTTTCTAATAAAAAGTAGTTACTGTACACTTAGAATATTTCATAGTATAGAAAACATATAGAAAAAGGTAGAATTCTATTGCATATGCAAGAATAAAAGGGGAAAAAAAAAAGAAAAAGGTAGAATTCACCTATCATTCCTCACTCAAAACTACTATTGAGGGTTTATTATTTTCAAAGTGCTTTTCTTGATGATGATTGTATCCTCACATAAAGGCAAGGTAAATATTATTGTCCAATTTTATAGAAAAGAAACTGAAGCTCAGGAAAGTTTTATAACTTTCTTTTTTTTTTTTTTGGAGACTGAGTCTTGCCCTGTCTCTCAGGCTAAAGTGCAATGGTGTGATCTCGGCTCACTGCAACCTCTACTTCTCAGGTTCAAAGAGTTCTGCCTCAGCCTCCTGTGTAACTGGGATTACAGGTGCCCACCACCATGCCCAACTAATTTTTGTATTTTTGGTAGAGATGGGGTTTCACCATATTGGCCAGGGTGGTCTCGAACTCCTGACCTTGTGATCCCTTGACCTCAGCCTCCCTAAGTGCTGGGATTACAGGTGTGAGCCACTGTGCCCTGCCGGTTTTATATATTTTAAGGTGACACAATTAGGAAGTAGAAAAGCAGGGCCCTTGGTCTTAGGTCTCCCAGACCTGTGTTTGTCATACCAGCAGGACACCCTGGTGCTATTTATGAGACACTCAAATTGTCTACCTAAGAATGATTGTATCTTTTTTGTGTGTGTGTGTGTGTGTGTGTGTGTGTGTTTTGAGACGAAGTCTTGTGCTGTTGCCAGGCTGGAGTGCAGTGGCGCGATCTCAGCTCACTGAAACCTCCGCTTCCCGTGTTCAAGCTAGTCTTCTGCCTTAGCCTCCTGAGTAGCTGGGACAACAGGCACATGCCACGATGCTTAGCTAATTTTTGTATTTTTAGTAGAGATGGGGTTTATCTATGTTGGCCAGGATGGTCCTGACCTCCTGACCTTGTGATTTGCCCACCTCAGCCTCCCCAAGTGTTGGGATTACAGATGTGAGCCACTGTGCCCAGCCAGAATGATTACATCTTAAAAATGATTTAATATGAATGGAAAAACATTTTTCTTGTTTCACTAGTAAAACTAAAATACCAACACTTGTTTCTGAGTCTGGTATAAAATTATTGATTTTGCTGAAACATACTATATATAGAAAATTACATTTTATTAAGGAAGGTTTTGAGATGATAGTATCAAGCAGGGCTTGGGCAACATTCTTTTTTTTTTTTTTTTTTTTTTTTTGAGACAGAGTTTCGCTCTTGTTGCCCAGGCTGGAGTACAGTGGTGCGATCTTGGCTCACTGCAACCTCTGTCTTTCAGGTTCTGCCTCCCAAAGTGCTGGGATTACAGGTGTGAGCCATCACACCTGTCTAACATTTTAAATAAAACATACGATAATGTCCAGTCTTGATTCATTTAGACAAAAATGCAAAAAAAGTGTGTTCATCTGGTATAATCTGACCTTCGACTATTTCCTTTGAAAGACAGGGTGTTTAGCTGCCAGATACTTGATAGTAATAACCTGATGCTGGGTATCTCATTGAGAAATATGAATATATTTTTCAAACCATGGTTGACTTTGGAGGTCTAGTTCTTATGAAAATGGAGAGGGGAAACAGAATGGAGCTTGAATTAAAGATCGTTGTTTATATGTTTCATCAAACCATATAAAGTAGGCATTTAAAGTTCATCCTTTTAAATGTAATTTTAACAATATTTAGTAATCTTAGTGTGGGATTTTTATTCCCAAATATTTTCAGTTAAATTTAGAAGGACCCTAAGAAGGCAATTTAAAAAAATGAGTAGGCTGGGTGCGGTTGCTCACACCTGTAATTCCAGCACTTTGGGAGGCTGAGGGGGGTGATCGTGAGGTCAGGAGTTTGAGACCAGCCTGACCAACATGGTGAAACCAAGTCTGTACTAAAAATACAAAAATTAGCCAGGCGTGGTGGTGTGCGCCTATAATCCCATATACTCAGGAGGCTGAGGCAGGAGAATTGCTTGAACCTGGGAGGCAGAGGTTGCAGTGAGCTGAGATCTCACCACTGCACTCCAACCTAGGTGACAGAGCAAGACTCTGTCTCAAAAAAAAAAAAAGTAGCACCAAATGGAATTTTAATAGAAATACTATTTTGCTACACTCTTTATTGCCCTCCTAGCTAAATCAAGTTATCCAAGTTAATGAAATTTTCCACACTCAGAAATTTGGACAGGGCATTGGTGCCTGTCAGTAAGCATAATAAATAACATATGTTTTTGTGCCTTTGTGAGTTTGTCTGATTTTGAATGAGTTTTTTTCTTTATTAATTTCAGCAGCACAGTCAGCAGCCTTCATTCACGAGTTGATTCATTAGAAAAGTCAAATACCAAGCTGATTGAAGAGGTATTGTCTAATGGATAAATGTATTTCATGGACCTAATGTTTGTGATCCTTTTCCATTTTAAGTATGAATGCATTAAGCATACACACACACAGATGAACCCAAACTCATCATTGTGGTGCAGTACTTGTAATATAGTTGTAACTAATGATTATAAGTTCTAGAGAAACCATATATTCTTAGGCAAATCCTGAGTTATGTGAATCTGTAAGATACTATATTTGTGATACCTTCTAGAAATGAGCCTCAGAGATGAAACTCACACAAACTCTTCAATATATAAGCTATGATTCTCATTTTAAAATCTGGATGACCTGTATTTACCTAGTGAAATCACCTATAGTTAGAAATTCTGGTTCAGTGCAGCAAACCACCATGACACATATATACCTATGTATCAGACCTATACATTCTGCACATGTATCCCAGAACTTAAAGTATAATAATAAAAAAACACATTTAAAGAAAAAAAGAAATTCTTATTAAAATGATACTGTCGCTCTGTTTCCACTCTTCTACTAGTCAGGTTATTTTTCTTCACAGGTATCCCTGCATGATCATGTTGATCTTTTTTTTTTTTTGAGACAGAGTCTTGCTCTGTCACCAGGCCCCAGGCTGTAGTGCAGTGGCACGATCTCGGCTCACTGCAACCTCCACCTCCAAGGTTCAAGCAATTCTCCTGGCTCAGCCTCCTGAGTAGCTGGAACTACAGGCACTCGCCACCATGCCCAGCTAATTTTTTGTATTTTTTAGTAGAGACAGGGTTTCACCATGTTGGCCTGGATGGTCTCGATCTCTCGACCTTGTGATCTGCCCACCTCGGCGTCCCAAAGTGCTGGGATTACAGGCGTGAGCCACCACGCCCGGCCCCCTTTTTCCACCTTCCCATGTGTAAAACTCATCCCACATGCTGTGGTTTCTTGCGTTGTGAAAGTAGCTGTCTGGTGATTCTAGAGTGCATCTGAAGCAGAACCAGAAATTTATCTCGGCTCTTTTTTTTTGTAGAGTTGCTTTCTAGATGGGTTTCTTTTTTAATTTACTAAACCACAGAATTATTGCTTACATATTTTCAGAAATATTTAGGCTTCTGTTATTTGTACTGTGAACCCTATTTTCTATGTTAACATTCTCATTTCTTTTAAAATTGGCCTAATTTTTCCAAACCAGGGGACACATGATAATTTGCATGACTGCAGTTACGAATGCATCTTTATTTTGATGGTTGGGCTTCTGATCGGGACCACTGTAGAGGTGCTCACAAGTTTGTACCTCTTGACTTTAGTAGCACTATGAAGTTCAAGTTGATCCCTGATAAAGTGTTCAGAAATGTGTTAATTGCAGACCATCATTAGGGAATGATGTCTGCTTTGCTTTCTTTTTTTTGAGATGGAGTCTCACTGTGTTGCCCAGGCTGGAGTGCAGTGGCACAATCTCAGCTCTCTGCAACCTCTACCTCCTGGGTTCAAGCAATTCTCCTGCCTCAGTCTCCTGAGTAGCTGGGATTACAGGTGCATGCTAACCATGCCCGGCTAATTTTTGTATTTTTAGTAGAGACAGGGTTTCACCATGTTGGCCAGGCTGGTCTCGAACTCCTGACCTCATGATTCGCTCGCCTTGGCCTCCCAAAGTGCTGGGTTTACAGGCATGAGCCACCATGCCCGGTCTCTGCTTTAATTTCATAGGATCTCTCTTTTCATTCCTGTTTAACTCATGGTAAGACCTATCTCATTTTGTCGTAGTCACTTAAGTTCCTGTTACATGTGCACATTTCATGAGGTGTCCTATTCAGTTACAACAAATGTATTACGTTTTCAATGATAGCACAGCCTTTCCTTATACATGTTTTTATCTTTACGCAAATCTTGAAAGGTTTTTTATTTAATGAATAATTCTTTGTTTACTCAGAAACTTTGTATTCAGGACATAGTATAAATCCTGCAACAAGCATAAATGTTTATTGTAAGCATAACAAATAAGCCTAATGTGTTTCAACTATAAAAGAAAATAGTTGGCATAGTTCGAAAGGAAGTAAGAATACAATTTTTAAAATTAGTGTCTTGGGATAACAACGAGCGTACTTTTCTTATGAACGTTTCTGTGAATGTGACATTTTGCTAGTTGTAAAGATTTTATTTTCTGTTATTTATGGCCATGCACATAACCTGTAAAGCAAGTATAAGAGTGTTTAAAATCTTTTTTCTTGCTCCATTCCATTATTTTTAGTTAGCAATAGCAAAGAATAACATCATTAAACTCCAAGAAGAAAATCATCAATTACGAAGTGAAAATAAATTGATTTTAATGAAAACACAGCAGCACCTAGAAGTAAGTATAGACTGCTTTCAAGCAGACTGTCTCATGTCAGAAATGACCATTTTTAGGGACTTTTGCATGAAGTAGGTATGTCTGTGCTGTATGAATAGTAGTAATTATAGAATGAAAGATTTTGTTTTCTTCCTAGGTTACCAAAGTAGATGTGGAAACTGAGCTTCAAACATATAAGCATTCTCGTCAGGGGCTAGATGAAATGTATAATGAAGCCAGAAGGCAGCTTCGAGATGAATCTCAGTTACGACAGGTAGGTTATATTAAAAATTACATTAGCAAAATCATCCTGGGAATATTTACCTTCAAGCACCATTTAAAATCTCAACCTTACTCTTTTTGGTATGGTATAGCAAGCTCACCCCTTAATCCTCTCAAATTTTCTAAGCTTCCACTGTATCAATGTTTTGTTGTTTTGAGATGGACTCTTGCACTGTCGCTCAAGCTGGAGTGCAGTGGCACGATCTTGGCTCACTGCAGCCTCTGCCTCCTGGGTTCAAGTGATTCTTGAACCTGAGCCTCCCAAATAACTGGGACTACAAGGCATGTGCCACTATGCCTGGCTAATTTTTGTATTTTTTTCTAGGGATTGAATTTCACTGTGTTGGCCAGGCTGGTGTTGAACTCTTGGCCTCAAGTGATTCACCTGCCTTGGCCTCCCAAAGTGTTGGAATTACAGGCATGAGCCACCGTGCCCAGCCTGTTATTGTTTTGAGACAGAGTCTTGCTCTGTCACTTAGGCTGGAGTGCAGAGGTGCGATCTTGCTTTGCTGCAGCCTCTGCCTCCCGAATTCAAGCAATTCATGTACCTCAGCCTCCTGAGTAGCTGGGATACAGGCATGTGCCACCACACCCAGCTAATTTTTGTATTTTTTATAGAAATGGGGCTTTGCCATTTTGGCTAGGCTGGTCTCAAACTCCTGGCCTCAAGTGATATGCCTGCCTTGGCCTCCCAAAGTGCTAGGATTATAGGTGCAAGCCACTGTGCCCAGCCTATATCAGTGGTTTTTAAACTCTAAGTTACAGTATATGATTGTGAATGAATAGGTTGTGACCAGCATTATAGAAAATGAAATAGAACAGAACAACATATTTAACTATTAGGAAAGTCATATTTAAAGTTAACTTGTTTTTTAACCTTTGAAATTGTGAAGTATAATGCCAACAGAAAAAATACGAATGCACAGCTGAATGAATTATAACACAAATAACCTGTGTAACCACCACCCAGGTCAAGAAGAGAATATTGCCAGTCTTCCTGTCACCTTTTCTGTTTGTCTTTATATTAATAAATTTCTTAACAAAAATTCTTTTTTTTTAAAGTGACAGGATTTCTCCATGTTGGTCAGGCTGGTCTTGAATTCCTGACCTCAGGTGGTCTGCCCACCTCGGCCTCCCAAAGTGCTGGAATTACAGGCGTGAGCCACTGCCTCCAGCGATAAAAAATTCTTAAGAAATTAAACTGTGTTTTGAGTTAACTTTGGCCTTTGCTTATATAGACTACTTCATTTCCTTTTGTTTAAGGAAAATTAATATTGAATTTGTAGAGCATAATAATGATAATTCTTGAACCAGTAAAAGAATGATGATTAACAGAATATAGAAAATGCTTTCATTTTAGCAAAAACTGCATTTAAAAATATTTATTTATTTTTTGAGACATTACCCAGGCTGGAGTGCAGTGGCGTGATTTTGGCTCACTTCAACTATTGCCTCCTGGGTTCAAGTGATCCTCTTACTTCACCCTTTCTAGTAGCTGGGATTACAGGTACATGCCACCATGCCCAGCTAAGTTTTTGTATTTTTTGGTAGAGACAGAGTTTTACCATGTTGGTCAGGCTGGTCTCGAACTCCTGACCTCAAATGATCCACCCATCTTGGCCTCCCAAAGTTCTGGGATTACAGGTGTAAGCCACTGCGCCCGACCCTGAGTTTCAAAGTATTTATTGTGTTGTTATAGGGCCTGGTTGATTTCCTTTAATGGACTTAAAAAGTATAGTCTGTATATTGAATGGAAAATCTTTCATAAAGTTTATTTAATTTTACATCCTGAAGTGGAATGTGAATTGAGAATATATTGAAATTGCAGGATGTGGAGAATGAGCTCACAGTACAAGTTAGTATGAAGCATGAGATTGAACTTGCCATGAAGTTGCTGGAGAAAGATATCCATGAGAAACAAGATACTCTGATAGGTCTTCGACAACAACTAGAGGAAGTTAAAGCAATTAACATAGAGATGTATCAAAAGTTGCAGGTAAGGATTGTTCTTAAATTTAATTTTTTATGAATTGAAAGTGAATATTTCTTTTTTTTTTTTTTTGAGACGGAGTTTCGCTCTTGTTACCCAGGCTGGAGTGCAATGGCTCCAGCCTATCTCGGCTCACTGCAACCTCCGCCTCCTGGGTTCAAGCAATTCTCCTGCCTCAGCCTCCTGAGTAGCTGGGACTACAGGCACGTGCCACCATGCCCAGCTAATTTTTTTGTATTTTTAGTAGAGACGGGGTTTCACCATGTTGACCAGGATGGTCTTGATCTCTTGACCTCGTGATCCACCTGCCTCGGCCTCCCAAAGTGCTGGGATTACAGGCGTGAGCTACCGCGCCCGGCCAGAAAGTGAATATTTCTAAATGAAACTTTAAGAAATATAATAGGCCGGGCGTCGTGGCTCACGCCTGTAATCCAAGCACTTTGGAGGCCAAGGCGGGCAGATCACCTGAGGTCGGGAGTTCAAAACCAGCCTGACCAACATGGTGAAACCCCGTCTTTAAAAAAAAAAAAAAAAAAAAGAGAAATATAATAAAAAAAAAGGTATCAACAAACAAAATATCACCTGTCTAAATTGTTTTTTTAATGCAGAAATGTTGAGTATGAAAATTAAATCTTTTGGGAAGGGGCTGGGCGTGGTGGCTCACGCCTGTAATCCCAGCACTTTGGAAGGCGGAGGCAGGCGGATCACATGAGGTCAGGAGTTTGAGACCAGCCTGGCCAATGTGGTGAAACCCTGTCTTTAAAAAAAAAAAAAACAAAATCTTTTAAGAAAATTCAATTTAAACTGCAAGATGTTTTTATGAACTTCTATTTACAGTATAGTCCCGAGAAAGATTTAATTTCAGTTGAAATGCTACACTGTTGTAATAGTAAATTTTCTTTCTTTCTTTCTTTTTTTTTTTTTTGAGACAGAGTCTCACTCTGTTGCCTGGGCTGGAGTGCAGGTTCAAGCTTCCCAGGTTCAAGCCTCTCCTGCTTCAGCCTCCCTAGTAGCTGGGATCATAGGCATCCACCAGTATGCCCAACTATTTTTTGTATTTTTGCTAGAGACAGGGTTTCACAGTGTTGGCCAGGCTGGTCTTGAACTCCTGACTCAGGTGTTCTGCCCACCTCAGCCTCCCGAAGTGCTGGGATTACTGGCGTGAGCCACCATGCCTGGCCCATAATTGTAAATTTTCTAAGATGATGTTGCTATTAAGTAGATTTGTTGCCAAAAACCCTTTACAATTTAATTAATTAGAAAAATGTCATATTTTACAAGAATGTATGCTGTCATCTTCCAAAAATATTGAAGGCTGAATTTTCTTTATTACATTTTATTAAAAAATTTTTTTTGTTTGCACTTTAGGTTCTGGGGGGAAAAAAAGTTTTTTTGTTTTGCTTTCTGTAGAGATGAGGTCTCATTATATTGCCCAGGCTAGTCTCAAGCTATCCTTTCACCTTGGCCTCCCAAAGCACTGGGATTATAGGCGTGAGTCACTGCATCCATCCTATTAACATTTTAAATGAAGACTAATAAAGGCTGGGTGCCATGGCTCATGCCTGTAATCCTAGCACTTTGGGAGGCCAAGATGGAAGGATTGCTTGAGGCCAGGAGTTTGAACATAGCAAAACCCTATCTTAAAAAAAAAAAAAAAAAAAAAAAGACTAATAGCAGTGTTTTATATGGCACAAAGTTTTTAATGTACAATGTAACTCTGTTCATTTAAAAGTAACAGTCCCATAGCAAAATGGTGTAAGAAACTTACAAATATTCAGGTTAAAAGATCAAATCTCTACTTGGGAGACTGAAGTTCAAATGTAACCTGGTCAGCATAGTGAAACCCTGTCTCTTAAAAAACAGAAAAAAAATAAAAACCACCATAGCTTTTGTTTTCATAAATAGGGTTCTGAAGATGGCTTGAAAGAAAAAAATGAAATAATTGCCCGACTAGAAGAAAAAACCAATAAAATTACTGCAGCCATGAAGCAGCTGGAACAAAGGTACAGCATTTCCAGTCTTAGTTTCTTTTTTTCTTTTCTTCTCCCCTTTTTCTTTATTCGGTTCTGACACCTGCCACAAAAACCATTAGGAAGACATAGATTAGGACATGTTTTTTGTGTAAGCACAGCAGGATTTTGCCTTTTTGTTTTGGTTGTTGCATGGAATCAAGTTGCTTTATATTATGCTGATTCATTTGAAGTTGTCATATTGTAGATTTTTCTTAGAGGCCTAATATCAGCAGTTTCATGTGTTTCAATCAGTTACATAAAACAAATACACATATTAAAATGTCAAAAAAATTAAAAGTGAACAGACTGAGATTATTCCTGATTGATTTCCATGCACATTAATTGTCATGTTCTTTGCCATTCACCATCTGTTTATCTGAAATCAAGCATTCCGAATTGGTGGTTTAGTTTTGTTTCTTTGAGCTAGGACCTTCAACCGAACTGAAGATACAATTTTGTTTAAATTGAATTGTTTTATATTGGCATTTTTCACTTTTATTGTTGGAAAATGTAATGTATTTCCATTACCCTGTCATGTTGGTGTCAACATATGTCTTCTATCATTGCTTTCTTTGAATCTACTTATGAAAAACATAACTATTAATGCTTTATTGACATGAATATTCTTTTATTGACATCCTCTTTCTTCTTTTTTCTTTTTTGTTTTCTTTATCCCCATTTTTACATTTTGGACATCTTTATTACCTTTTTCTGTCTTTGATTTGTTTCCATTCCATTATGAAGTGACAACGATTTGTTAACTCAAACTAGGACAATTGCAATGTCATTGGTGAAATGTGCCAGCAGTGACACTCAGGACCAGTACAAGCTGGTCAAAGATATATCTTTCTGAAGACCACTTGTATTTAAACAGACTAAATGAAAAGAAAATCAACAATTTTATAATATATTAAATAGAAAAGAATCTATGCTATTAAATATTCTAAAAGGGTGTTAGGAACCCTGTACATTTTTTGGTCAGCTGCTGTGGTAATACACTGCCATAAAGCAGGGTGGGTGCACTTGGATTTCCAGACATACATTCCTCAAACCTTGTGCACAAAGGCTGATTTGAGTATTGACCCTTTGGAGGTCAGGATTTTCAAATGCAGTTTTATCTTTTTAGCTACTTTTTGATGAAAAATATAAAGATTGTTTAAAAATAACTTAACCTTTGGTTTTATACTGTGTTGGCACAGATTTTTTTTTCTCATTGGCCCACTCTTTGCCCATTGGCTCCCTTACAGATTTTTACATATGCTTTAAAATAATTTATAACCCAGACTGGCCATCATCCTGTGCTTCAGCTTTTCAGTTTTTCGATTCTCCCTTGCCCTCTTCTGTGATAGCACAACTTCAAGGCCTACCTCACTCTGACTTTTATTTTCCTTTTTGTGACCTTAGAGAAAAGCTTGGGTCCACCCCCAGCACCTTAATATTTTAATTTAAACTTACATTTGGAGATAACTTAAATGTTACTCTCCTTTCCTTGGAAGCAGCATTTATACCCCCAAAATATGTGAGAGTTGCTCCATTGGTATAGTTTTAAGGAAGAAAGGAAGAGGAAGAGTTTTTAGGTTAGTTGAACCAAAATGTCTCTTGTGATTTCCTGCAAGGAGTTAATATCCTTTGAATCTTGGGAAATACTTCCTTATGAAAATATTGAAGTGACATATAAGAAATCCTAGATGGCCAAAGAAGGCAGGGAGTGGAGCTAAGCACAGGAAAACGCAATGACTTACAAATGAAAACAGGAAAGATGAAAATCACAATGTTTTAGCTAATTTTTAGTATTAAATGGTCAGGAACAAAAATGATCTCCAGAGAATGATGCCAACTGGCACCAGATTCTTTTTGAATTTTAAACATATATGCATATGTGCACACACACACACATACATAGAGCTTTGGCATAATATAGTAAATGCATAAAGATGCTGTAAGAAGGACTTAACTATCATTTGGAGTAACTGCAGGTTTTTCTCCTGGCCTTGTAGCACACTTGATTCCTAGCATACACATCCTTGCATAACATGTAACAGTGTGGCTTCTTCACCTAGTGTAGACATAAATTCTGTGCTTTTCTTGGTTTTGTACAAAGGTAGTAACATACCTATTATGCTTTGAAATTTGATTCATTATCTTCTGCTTAAGTGGTAAAGGCTGTATTGCTTTGCATTGTTAATTACGAACAAGAAATAAAACAAATTTGAAGATAGTATTCTGGGCATACTACATGTTATACTGAAAAAAAATCACAAAACAACTTAAAGACATTGTGTGGCTCTTTCACGTTTGAGTTTGTGAGTTTTCCCCCAAATTTTGTTTTCATTTAGAAATGTTTCTATTTCCCCATTTTTCTTTTATTTGTCTTCTTCACCCTTTTACACCCTAGTTCTAGCCTCAGTTTTACCCAAAGTTGATTTGAATTACACCAGATTGCAGCAAGCAGAGAAGGCGCAAATGGAAGCTGAAGATGAGGACGAAAAATATCTACAAGAATGTCTCAGTAAATCTGACAGTCTGCAGAAACAAATCTCCCAAAAGGAGAAACAGCTGTGAGTATTTTGCTCTTAGAAACAAATACTTGTATTAACATACCCTCCATTTTTTTGCACATAATGATAGTATACCAATATTTTATCTAATGATGCCAGCTGAATTTTAGTGTTTAAAAAACAAAAAAATCAGAAAATATAATTGTGATAATACTTATGCTTTTACTCCCTTTATTGTTTATAGAGTACTTTAAACTCTGTGTCACTGTCTTCTTGCTCTAGGAGAGTTTTTTTTTTTTTTTGAGATGGAGTTTCGCTCTTGTTACCCAGGCTGGAGTGCAATGGCGCTATCTTGGCTCCCCGCAACCTCCGCCTCCTGGGTTCAAGCAATTCTCCTGCCTCAGCCTCCTGAGTAGCTGGGACTACAGGTGTGCACCACCATGCCCATCTAATTTTTGTATTTTTAGTAGAGACGGGTTTTCACCTTGTTGACCAGGACGATCTCGATCTCTTGACTTCGTGATCCACCTGCCTCGGCCTCCCAAAGTGCTGGGATTATAGGTGTGAGCCACCGCGCCTGGCCGCTCTACGGGAGTTTTATTCATTCTTCTGTTGTTGTTTTTTTTTCTTCTTTTGAGACGGAGTTTCACTCTTGTTGCCCAGGCTGGAGTGCAATGGTGTGATCTTGGCTCACCGCAACCTCTGCCTCCTGGGTTCAAGTGATTCCTCTCCCTCAGCCTCCTGAGTAGCTGGGATTGCAGGCATGCGCCACCACGCCTGGCTAATTTTGTATTTTTAGTAGAGATGGGGTTTCTCCATGTTGATCAGGCTGGTCTCAAACTCTCAACTTCAGGTGATCCGCCCGCCTCAGCCTCCCAAACTGCTGGGATTACAGGCGTGAGCCACTGTGCCTGGCCTTCTTCTGTTGTTTAAAATTAATCTGATGGTCATTATGTGTCTAGGTGCTGAGTGTAATAGGCTTTTGTAACTACAAGGAACTTATTAAAGGACATGCTATTTTCTGAGAATATACATATATATATAGTTTTTTTGAGACGGGGTTTTGCTCTTGTGACCCAGGCTGGAGTGCAGTGGCGTAATCTCAGTTCACTGCAACCTTCGCCTTCCAGTTCAAGAGATTCTCCTGCCTCAGCCTCCTGAATAGCTGGGATTACAGGCATGCGCCACCCTGCCCGGCTAAGTTCGTATTTTTAGTAGAGATGAGGTTTCACCACGTTGGCCAGGCCGGTTTTGAACTCCTGATCTCAGGTGACCTGCCTGCCTCAGCCTCTCACAGCGCTAGGATTACAGGCACGAGCTGCGTGAGCCACCGTGCGCAGTCCCGATAACATTTTTTTAAATCAACTTTTGTGTTTATTTTTTTATTTTTTTTATTTTTTTTGAGACGGAGTTTCGCTCTTGTTACCCAGGCTGGAGTGCAATGC
>PVKV010020644.1:21226-39448 GCA_004027835.1 Alouatta palliata
AACCTCCGCCTCCTGGGTTCAAGCAGTTCTCCTGCCTCAGCCTCCCGAGTAGCTGGGACTACAGGCACGTGCCACCATGCCCAGCTAATTTTTGTATTGTTAGTAGAGACGGGGTTTCACCATGTTGACCAGGATGGTCTCGATCTCTTGACCTTGTGATCCACCCGCCTCGGCCTCCCAAAGTGCTGGGATTACAGGCTTGAGCCACCGCGCCCGGCTTGTGTTTATTTTTTTATCTGAGATGGAGTCTCACTGTATGGTATGGCCCAGGCTGGAGTACAGTGGCACAGTCTTGGCTCATTGCAACCTCTGCCTTCTGGGTTCAAGTGATACTCCAGTCTCAGCCTCCTGAGTAGCTGGGACTGTAGGCTTGTGCCACCACACCTAGCTAATTTTTTGTATTTTTGTTTGTTTGTTTTTGAGACAGAGTCTTGCTCTGTCACCCAGGCTGGAGTGCAGTGGCACGATCTTGGCTGACTGCAATCTTCACCTCTCAGGTTCAAGTGATTCTCCTGTCTCAGCCTCCCGAGTAGGGGAGATTACAGGCACCCACTACCACACCTGGCTAATTTTTGTGTTTTTAGTAGAGACGGTGTTTCACCATATTGGCCAGGCTGGTCTCAAACTCCTGACCTTGTGATCTGCCTGTCTTGGCCGCCCAAAGTGTTGGGATTACAGGCATGAATCACTGTGCCTGGCCAACTTTTTTTTTGTCTCTGATTTTTTTTAAACTTGTATTTTAGGTTTGGGGATACATGTGAAGGCTTGTTACTAGGTAAACATGTGTTACAGGGGTTTGTTGTACATATTATTTTATTACCCGGGTATTAAGCCCAGTACCCAATAGTTACTGTTTCTGCTCCTCTCCCTCCTTCTACCCTCCCCCCTCAAATAGACCCCTGTATTTATTGTTTCTTCCTCTGTGGTCATAAGTTCTTATCATTTAGCTTCTGAGCATTTTTTAAAAATTGTGGAAATCGGATCTTGCTGTGTTGTCCAGGCTGATCTCTAACTCCTGGCCTCCAGCGATTCTCCTGCCTCAACTCTCAAAGTGTTGGGATTACAGAAGTGAGCCACCATGCCCAGCTTCTGAGGATATTTTTTTAGTACTTTATATAATCTATATATCACCAACCAGGAAGGTTGTTAGTGTATGTCACTGTGTTGAAAAAAAGCAAATTGCAGACAGTATCCAAATATGATTCAATTTTTTTTTTTTTTTTGAGATGGAGTCTTGCTCTGTCGCCCAGGCTGCAGTGCTGAGGTGCGATCTTGGCTCACTGCAACCTCCACCTCCTGGGTTCAAGCGATTCTCCTGCCTCGGCCTCCTGAGTAGCTGGGACTACAGGCATGTGCCGCCACACCTGGCTAATTTTTTTTGTATTTTTATTAGAGATGGGGTTTCACCATGTTGGCCAGGCTGGTCTCAAACTTCTGACCTTGTGAGTCACCTGCCTCGGCCTCCCAAAGTGCTGGGATTACAAGTGTGAGCCACCGCACCCAGCCAAATATGATTCAATTTTAAAAATAAAATTAAAAACCATGCGTGCATATATATTTATGCATAGATAGAAAAGATTTTAAAGAATACAGATTCTAGGGTGTGGTTATTTCAGGTGAGTGGTGGCAGGTTGATAGGGGCATTTTAGTTTTACTTTATAAACATCAGTATTTTTTCCCCAGTTAATATGTACCAATTCTGTTATTAAAAGAAAACAACAATAAGAACAAACAAAACAAGAAAGCCAACAGTGGAAAATAGTTATATATAAACAGATCATTAAAACAAGGCCACATGCCATGTATGATGTTTAAGTTGCTAAGCTGTCTATATCCATTAAAATGTTCTCTGTATCCTTAGTGATTTTCTGTCTAGTAGTTTTTAATTATTGAGGGAGGATTTGTTGAAATATCCAACTGTGATTGTGGATTGGATATGTTTTTCAACTCTATCAGTTTTTACATATTGTATTCTAAAGCTCTGTTATTTGGTGCCTACATATTCAGGACTGTTAATATGTCTTTTTGTTTATTTATTTTTTTTTATTATTTTTTTTTTTGAGACAGTCTCTCTGTCACTCAGGCTGGAGTGCAATGGCACGGTCTCAGCCCACTGCAGCCTCCGCCTCCCGGGTTCAAGCGATTCTCCTGTCTCAGCCTTGCGAGTAGCTAGGACTACAGGCACGTGCCACCATGCCCAGCTAATTTTTGTATTTTTAGTAGAGATGGGGTTTCACCATGGTCTCGATCTCTTGACCTCGTGATCTGCCCACCTCGGCCTCCCAAAGTGCTGGGATTACAGGCGTGAGCCACCGCGCCCGGCTCTTTTTGTTATTATATGATGTATATCTTTGTCTTTGGTAATTTTGTTTTGCTCTGAAGTTGATTTTTCTAATATTAATATAGTTACTCTGCTTTCTGTTGATGAATATTTGTATTTTTCCATTTTTTACTTTCAGTCTACCTTTATAATGTTTGAAGTTTTTTTTTTTTTTTTCTTCTGGAGAGACAGGGTCTTGCTATGTTGCCCAGGCTAATCTTGCACTCCTAGCCTCAAATGATCCTCCCACCTTTGCCTCCCAAAGGGTTGGGATTACAGGTGTGAGCCACCTTGCCTGGCTTCAAGTTTCTTTTCCTTTTTTTTTTTGAGACAGGGTCTCACTCTGTTGCCTAGGCTGGAGTGCAGTGGCATGATCAGAGCTCACAGCAGCCTTGATCTCCTAGGCTCAAGCGATCCTCCCAGCCTCAGCTTCCAGACTAGCTGGGAACACAGCTGTTGTGCCACCATGCCCAACCTTTTTTTGTTTGTTTGTTTGTTTATTTATTTATTTATTTATAGAGACAAGGTCTTGGTATGTTCCCGATGCTGATCTTGAACTTCTGAGCTCAAGTGATCCTCTCACCTTGACCTCCCAAAGTGTGGGATTACAGGCATGAGCCACTGCTCCCAGCTTGAAGTTTCTTGTAGACAGCATATAGTTCATGTTTTTGTTGTTGTTTGTTTGTATTTCAGAGACAGGGTCTTGTGCTTTGTTGCTCAGGTTGGAGTATAGTGATGCCATCATGGCTCACTGGAGCCTCCAATTCCTGGGCTCAAGAGATCCTTCTGCCTCAGCCTCCTGAGTAGCTGGGACTGCAGGCATGTACCTCCTTGCCTGGCTAATAAAACAAAATTTTTTCAAAGAGATGGAGGCCTTGCTATGTATTCCAGGCTGGTCTGGAACTCCTGGCCTCAACCGATCCCTCTGCCTCAGCCTGGATTATAGGCATGAGCCATTGTGCTTGGCCTGCTTCATGCTTTTTAAATCAGGTCTCCCAACTCTGTCTTTTCATGGTATATTTAGTCCATTTATTTTTTTATTTTTATTTATTTATTTTTTGAGATGGAGTTTCACTCTTGTTACCCAGACTGGAGTGCAATGGTGCGATCTCAGCTCACCGCAACCTCTGCCTCCTGGGTTCAAGCAATTCTCCTGCCTCAGCCTCCTGAGTAGCTGGGACTACAGGCGTGCACCACCAGGCCCAGCTAATTTTTGAATTTTTAGTAGAGACAGGGTTTCACCATGTTGACCAGGATGGTCTCAATCTCTTGATCTCGTGATCCGCTCGCCTCGGCCTCCCAAAGTGCTGGGATTACAGGCGTGAGCCACTGCACCCTAGTCCATTTATATTTATTGTAATTATTGATGAAACAGAGCTTAAGTCTGCCACTTTATGGTTTAATTTGTTTTTCCTGTTTGTTGTTCCTCTGATTTTTCCTGCCTTCTCATAAGTTACGTGAACATTATTTAGAATTCCATTTTGATTTATCTGTAGCATTTTTGAATGCATCTCTTTGTATAGATTTTTGGTGTTTGCTGTGGGCATTATATTACACATATGCTATTTTTCCACAGTCTGTTGGCATTAACATTTTACCACTTTTAATGAAGTGTGAAAACTTTACCTCTATTTAAGTCTTGTTACCTTCTCCCCTCCTTAATATAATTTACTTAATCATCTCTTTTACGTATATTCATAATCTTGTCAGTGTTGTAATGTGTGTAACCATAGACAGAATTTAATGTTTAATTTAATTTAGAAAACTTCATTATTCTTTTTTATTCCTGAAGCTCCAAGTTTTTTTGTGTGTGTCTGAACTTTCTTTCTTTCTTTTATTTTATTTTATTTTTCAAGACGGGGTTTCACCATGTTGGTCAGGCTGATCTTGAACTCCCGACCTCAGGTGATCCACCTGCCTTAGCCTCCAAAGTGCTTGGATTACAGGTGTGAGCCACCACACCCGGCCTGAACTTTCTTTAAACATTTTTTTTTTTTTTTTTTTTTTTTTTCTTTTGAGACAGGGTCTTGTTCTGTCACCCAGGCTGGATTGCAGTGGTGCGATCACAGCTCACTGCAGCCTTGATTTCCTGGGCTTAAGCAATCCTCCCAGCTCCCATGTAGCTAAGACTACAGGTGCATGTCACCACACGTGGCCAATTTTTTTTTTTTTTTTTTTTTTTTTTTTGGTAGAGATGGGGTTTCTCCACGTTGCCCAGAATGATCTTGAACTTCCGGGCTCAAACAGTTTGCCCACCTTGGCCTCCCAAAGTGCTGGAATTACAGCTGTGACCCACTATACCTGGCCTCTGTTTTGTTTTGTTTTGTTTTTTGTTTTTAAGAGAAAGGAGTCTCACTCTGTCACCAAGGCTGGAGTACAGTAGTGTGATCATGGCTCACTGCAGCCTCAAGCTCCTGGGCTCAAGCATTCCTCCTGCCTCTACCTCCCAAGTAGCTGGGACTATAGTCATGTGCCAGTATGCCAGCTAATTAAAAAATTTTTTAGCCGGGCATGGTGGCTCACGCCTGTAATCCAAGCACTTTGGAGGCTAAGGCGGGTGGATCACCTGAGGTCGAGAGTTCAAGACCAGCCTGACCAACATGGTGAAACCCTGTCTACAAAAACAAAAAAAATTTAAAAAAAAAATTTATTTTATTTTATTTATTTATTTTTGAGATAGGATCTTGCTTCTCTGTCACCCAGGCTGGGGTGTAGTGGTGCAATCATAACTTATAGCAGCCTTGATCTCATGGGCTCTAGGGATCCTCTCACCTCACCCTCGCAAGTAACTAGGATGATAGGAGTATGCTACCACATCTCACTAATTTTTATAGAGACAGCATCTTGCTATGTTGCCCAGGCTAGTCTTGAACTCCTGGCCTCAAGCAGTCCCCTTGCCTTCATCTTCCAAAGTGTTAGGATTACAGGCATGAGCCACCACACCTGGCCTTAAATTTTTTTTTTTAGAGATGAAGCCTTATTATGTTGCTCATGCTAGTCTTGAACGCTTGGCCTCTAATAATCCTCCAGCCTCAGCCTTCTGAGTAGGTGGGATTACAGGTGTGAGCCACCATGCCCAGCTCTTTAGCCATTGTTTTCGGGTAGGTCTGTTGGCAATAAATTCTCTTTTACCTTCATTTCTGAAAGGTATTTTCATTGGGCATAGAATTCTGGGTTGGCAGTTCTTTTAGCACTGGAGAAATCTTAATGCCACTTTCTCTTGGCCTTCATGGTTTTCTGATAAAACATACACTGTCATTTGAATTTTTGTTTCTCTTTAGGTGTTAGTCATTTCTGTCTTTCTGCTTTCAAAAACTATTTTTTGGTATTTAAGCTATTTGGGACTTCATCAGCTTTTTATATCTGTAGGTTTATGTCTTTGTCAAATTTGGGAAATTTTCAGAGGTTTTTTTTTTTTTTTTTCAGTCAGTTGCTTTCTCCTCCCCTTCAGAGACTCTGATACCATGAATATTTGATCTTTTTTTAAATAGTTCCACAGGTTCCTGTTCAGATTGGATAATTTCTGTTGTTATATTGTCAAATTCATTTATTCTTTCCTCACCATCTTCTTCTGTTGAGCCCTTTCAGCAAGATTATTGTATTTTTCAGTCCTAAGATTTCCATTTGATCTGTTTTCTTTTGTTATTTGTTTTGTTTTGAGATAGGGTCTCACTGTTGGCCAGGCTGTAGGGCAGTGGCATGATCATGGCTCACTGTGAACTTGAACTTCTGGGCTCAAGTGATCTTTCTGCCCAAGCTTCCTGAGTAGCTAGGACTGCAGGCATACACCACTATGCTTGGCTAATTTATTTTTCTCTTTTTTGTAGAGATGAGGGCTATGCTGTGTTGTCCAGTCTGGTCTTGAACTCCTAGTCTCAAGTGATCCTCCTGTCTTGGCCTCCCAAAGTGCGGGGATTATAGATGTGAGCCATGGTGCCTGGCTTGGCTCTTTTTTATGTTTATTGCCTTTCTTCTTTCTTTCCTCTTGATTTTTCAGGTGTGTTTTAATCGGTAGTGGGAGCATTTTAATGATGGCTGCTTTAAAATTCTTGGCAGATAATTCCACCATCTGGAACTATGATGTTAGCATTTGTTGATTGATTTTTCTCACCTAACTTGAGACCTTCCTTGGCCTTAGTATGACAGATGTTTTTCAGTCGCATCCAGGATACTTATAAGACAACTCTGGATTTTATATGTTGTTTTGGCAGTTCTCCACTGAAATCACACTAGTAGGGGGATGTGGACAGTAATCGTTTACATCAAATGGAGTTGGAAGCCCAAGACCATCCCAGGTGGGATAGAGAAGGGTGCCTAGTAACTGCAGGGACTGAAATTTGAACTTTCCAGTCAGCTTCCACTAATACGGTGGAGAAGGGGAGAGATGCCATGTTACTGTTGGGTGGTAGTAGAAGTCCAGTTTCCCCTCTTGGTTTCTGCTGAAACCTTCTTGGAGGAGAGAGGATGAGATGCCTCATTACCACTGGGTGGGGTAATCTAGGCTCTCACTTGGCTTTCACTGATACTGTGGAGTGGTTAAGAAATGCCTTGTTAGGTCGGGCATGGTGGCTCATACCTGTAATCCCAGAACTTTGGGAGGCTGAGGCAGGTGGATCACCTGAGGTCAAGAGTTTGAGACCAGTCTGGCCAAACCAGACTGTGGTGAAACCCCCTCTCTACTAAAAATATAAAAATTAGCCAGACGTAGTGGTGAGTGCCTGTAATCCCAGCTTCTAGGGAGGCTGAGGTGAGAGAATCGCTTGAACCTGGTTACAGGGAGCCACGATTGCGTCACTGCACTCCAGCCTGGGTGACAATGTATGACTCTGTCTCAAAAAAAAAAAAGAAAAAGAAAAAGAAAAGAACTGCCTTGTTACTGATGCATGGATTCAAGTTCCAGGTTACTCATGTGGGTTCCATTGTTACCAGTGGGTTTGCTTGAGAGATACTCTGTTTTCTTTTTGTTTGTTTTTTCCCTTAGATCCAGGGTTAGACTGGATTGGTTTACTTTCTGTTTTTTTTTTTGAGAGGGAGTTTTCGTTCTGTTGCCTAGGCTGGAGTGCAGTGGCACAATCTTGGCTCACTGCAACCGCTGCCTCCCAGGTTCAAGCGATTCTTGTGCCTCAGCCTCCTGAGTAGCTGGGATTACAGGCACACACCACTATGCCCGGCTAATTTTTTGTATTTTTTTTTTTTTAATTTTACTTTAAGTTCTAGGGTACATGTGCAGATCTTGCAGGATTGTTGCATAGGTACACACATGCCATGGTGGCAATTTTTTGTATTTTTAGTAGAGACAAAGTTTCGCCATGCTGGCCAGGCTGGTCTTGAGCTCCTGACCTCAGGTGACCCACCTGTCTTGGCCTCCCAAAGCACTGGGATTACAGGCATGAGCCACCATGCCTGGCCTGGATTAGTTTACCTTCTATTGATACAACTGAATACCTGAGGCTGGGTAATTTAAAAAGAAAACAGGTTTATTTCTTACAGTTCTGGAATCTGGGAAATCCAACATTGGGCAGCCACATTTGGTCATCTTCTGGTGAGGGCTTTGTGCTGCATCATAACATGGCAGAAGGCATCACAGGGCAAAGGGGTGTACTGAGAATCAAATTGGCTTTTATTTTTTATTTTTATGTATTATTTTTCTTATAGATGCATGGTCTTAATGCTGTTACCAGACTGTGTCTTGAACTCCTAGACTCAAGCGATCCTCATGCCTTGGCCTCCCAAATGCTTGGATTACAGGCGTGAGCCACCATTCCTGACCTACCAAATTGGCTTTGATAACAGACCCACTCTTATGATAACTCATTAGTCCACTAACCTTTTAATTCATTCATTGAAGGCAGAGACCTCATGACCCAATTACCTCTTAAAGGCCTCACCTTTTTGTTTTGTTTTGTTTTGTTTTGTTTTTTGAGACAAGGTCTGGCTCTGTTGCCCAGGCTGGAGTGCAGTGGTGTGATCTCGGCTTCCCGCTACAGTCTTGATCTCCCTGGTTCAAGCAATCCTCTTGCCTCAGCCCCCCGAGTAGCTGGGACTGGAGGCCCACACCACCACACCTGGCTAATTTTTGTATTTTTTGTAGAGATGAGGTTTCACCATGTTGACCAGTCTCTCGAACTCCTGAGCTCAAGTGATCTGCCTCCCAGAGTGCTGGGATTACAGGCATGAGCCCCTGTGCCAGCAAGGCCTTACCTCTTAATATTGTTACATTGGGAATTAAGTTTCAACATGAATTTTGAAGAGGACAACATTCAAACCATAACAGACGCCTTATTACTGCTGGGGGTTAGGAAGTTCACAGCAACCTTGAACTCGTGGCTCAAGCAATCCTTCTGCCTCAGCTTGCTGAGCAACTGGGGCTACAGGTGTGTGCCATACAATACCCAACTACTTTTTTTTTTTCTTCTCTCTCTCTCTCTCTCTGTGTCTTTCTTTCTTTGTAGAAACAGGCTCACCATGTTGCCCAGGCTGGTCTTAAACTCCTCCCTTGAGGTCCGGAGTTCAAGACCAGCCTTGCCAACATGGTAAAACCCTGTCTCTACTAAAAAAATTAGCCAGGCATGGAAGTGCTGGGATTATAAGCATGAGCCATCATGCCCAGCCCTGTTTTTGGCTTTGAGGGTAGATTTCGGTTTCACAGTTTTTTTTTTTTTTTTTTAAGACAGGGTTTCACCATGTTCGCCAGGCTGGTCTTGAACTCCTGATCTCAGGTGATCCGCCCACTTTGTCATCCCAAAGTGCTGAGATTACAGGCGTGAGCCACCACGCCTGGCCGAGTTTCACAGTTTTCACAATGTAGAAATGATGTGGGTTTTTTCTGTTTTTTTTTTTTTTTTTTTTTGAGACAAAGTCTCGCTCTGTCATCCAGGCTGGAATGCAGTAATGTGATCTTGGGTCACTGCAACCTCCACCTGCTGAGTTCAAGTGATTCTCCTGCCTCAGCCTCCTGAGTAGCTGGGATTACAGGCGTGCACCACACACCTGGCTAATTTCCTTTTTATTTTTAGTAGAGATGGGGTTTTACCATGTTGGTCAGGCTGTTCTCGAACTCCTGACCTCATGATCTGCCCGCCCCAGCCTTCCAAAGTGCTGGGATTACAGGCGTGAGCCACCGTGCTCAGCCTGTGGGTTTTAATCACAGTAATATTCACTCGCCTGAAGCCAGGGAATTCTACATATTAATTCCTGAAATTACTCAAATTATTATATTTGTGATAGATTTAAATGGAGTACAGAATTCTGGTTCTGGACAAGATGGAGTAAGCACATTATTCCTTATCCCTCCAAATAAGTACAATTAAAAACCTTGAACATTATATGTAAAACATACATGAGAAGACTCGAAGGCCAGGCATAGTGGCTCACTTCTGTAATCCCAGCACTTTGGGAGGCGGAGGCAGGCAGATCACCTGGGGTCGGGAGTTGGAGACCAGCCTGACCAACATGGAGAAACCTCGTCTCTACTAAAAATGTAAAATTAGCCGGGTGTAGTGGTGCATGCCTGTAATCCCAGCTGCTTGGGAGGCTGAGGCAAAAGAATCACTCAAACCCAGGAGGCAAAGGTTGCAGTGAGCTGAGATTGTGCTATTGCACTCCAGCCTGGACAACAAGAGAGAAAGTCTGCCTCAAAAAAAGAAACAAAGAAAGAAAGAAGACTCCAGAAACTAAAGAGAGGTTTGATCAGCTAGGAACTCCAGGAATCAAATAACAACATAGTAATGAGTTACCTCAGGTTTCTTTTTGTCTCCTGTATAGCTCAGATTAGGTGTTGATGAAACCCTCAACCCATTAAATTTTTCACATGGCATAGAAGTGTAAGAAAATTAGAACCTCAGGCCAGGCGTGGTGGCTCACGCCTGTAATCCAAGCACTTTGGAGGCCAAGGCGGGCAGATCACCTGAGGTCAGGAGTTCAAGACCAGCCTGACCAATGTGGTGAAACCCTGTCTTTAAAAAAAAAAAAGAAAATTAGAACCTCACATTCCTTCTCTTAGTTCCATTCCAAAGATGTAACAAGTTTTAATATTATGGTGTATGCCCTTCCCAGGCATTTATATAAATGGTTTAGCAAGAATTTTTTAGTGGCTGGCAAAAGAGTCAGTACTTTGTGATTGGAAAACCCTGTGCTGCTGAACTTGTTTACCAAAAAATATTTATGAAAGAAAATGTCTGAAAAAATGCATTGTAAAGGCCAAAGTAATAAACCAAAAGGATGCTTTTAGTAAAGAATATGTAACAACTGTCATGTGAAAAATAGCACTGAGCTTTTGTGTGTTATTTGTCATTCAAGGGTGCAACTGGAAACTGACTTGAAGATTGAGAAGGAATGGAGGCAGACTTTGCAGGAAGATCTTCAAAAGGAGAAAGATGCCTTATCTCATCTGAGAAATGAGACTCAACAAATCATTAGTCTTAAAAAAGTAAATAGTGGTAAAACTTTAAAAAAATCTATCTTGACAAATGTTAACTTATTTTAAAAGATAAATCATAATTATACTAGAAACAGATACACTAGTCATCTTAAAAAATATCAGTAAAGAGCTTAAGTAGGCTGGGCGAGGTGGCTCACGCCTGTAATCCCAGCACTTTGGGAGGCAGAGGCAGGAGGATTACCTGAGGTTGGGAGTTTGAGACCTGACCAATATGGAGAAACCCCATCTCTACTAAAAATACAAAGATTAGCCAGGTGTGGTGGCACATGCATGTAATCCCAGCTACTTGGGAGGCTGAGGCAGGAGAATTGCTTGAACCTGGGAAGTAGAGGTTGGTGGTGAGCTGAGATTGCGCCATTGCACTCCAGCCTGGGCAACAAGAGCAAAACTCCATCTCAAAAAAAAAAGATTAAGTAAATGGAAAATAGTTGATACATGCAGCAGCTAGGAAAGAGCTTTGGATACAATTTCTTTATTTTAAAAAGCGAAAGGACATTTATTTCTAATTAATGGTATATGTACAATCTAGAGTTTTGTGTTTCTTTCTTTTAAATTGCATTTTCTGTCTTTTATTCTGAAGGAGTTCCTTAATCTCCAGGATGAAAATCAGCAGTTGAAAAAAATATATCACGAACAAGAGCAAGCTCTTCAAGAACTCGGCAACAAACTTAGCGAGTAATTTTCTCTTTTTTCCTTCAACTAAGTAGTCATTATTGACTTTTATAAAAGGTGTAAGTGTACCAAACCTAACAGGCAGAAAAGTTTAAATATAGGAAAGAAATATATGAACTATTAAAAACAAAAACTATAAAAATTTAAAAATGAAACTAGATTGGAGAGAGTTTTCAGTTTACTGAAAGTTTTACTCATTTTAGTAGATCTTAGCTCTGAATGTTTCCCAGTAGATGAAAGCTAACACTGTTCAATTTCTTCAGTGTCAGAGAATTCAAAAGTTATTAATATGCTTTTCTCAGAAAAACAGAAGCCAAATTTTCAAAAATCCAGGGAGGTGTCTTTCAGATTGTTTTGAGAAGAAGCCAGCATCAGGAGAAGTTGGGGTGGTTTCATGCGTTCTGGAGACAGAGCTTAGCTTCATACAGTTTGGTCTTGTTGCAGTAAAATGTCATTGGGATCCTGCAAAGACAAGGAAAAATGATGTTCTACCATTCTTATATTTTTTGTTTTAAAGATGGTCTCGCCTAGGCTGGAGTGTAGTGGTACAGTCATAGCTCACTGCTGCCTTGCCCTTTAGGGCTCAAGCAGCCCTTTCACCTCAGCTTACCAAGTAGCTAGGACTACAGGCATGCACCATCATGCCCTACTAATTTTTATTTTTATTTATTATTTATTTTTTTTCTGAGATGTAGTCCTGCTCTGTGGCCCAGGCTGGAGTGCAGTGGCATGATCTCGTCTCACTGCAGCTTCCACCTCCCAGTTTCAAGCAGTTCTCCTGCCTTGGCCTCCCAAGTAGCTGGGATTACAGGCTGCCGCCACCACGTCCGGCTAATTTTTTTGTGTTTTTAGTAGAGATGGAGTTTCACCATCTTAACCAGGCTGGTCTTGAACTCTTGACCTTGTGATCCATCCACCTCAGCCTCCCAAAGTACTGGGATTATAGGCGTGAGGCACCACGACTGGCTTTTTATTTTTTATAGAGATGGGGTCTTGCATGTTGCCCAGGCTGGTGTTAAATTCCTGACCTCAACCAGCCCTCCCACCTCTGCCTCCCAGAATGATGGGATCACAGGTGTGAATCACTGTGCCTAGCGACATTTTCCTTTTGTTTCCCATGGTCTGTGTTTTGGGGTAGCAGCTTTGTGCCTAATTGAATGTATTACCAGATACTTGGAATAAGCTCAAGAAGGTTTAATTTAGTATTGAATGTACCACTGCCACATTTAAAAAAAAAATCACTTTAAATTTGTTTATTTTTATTTAAGACAAGGTCTTGACTGGGCAAGGTGGCTCACGCCTATAATCCCAGCACTATGAGAGGCTGACGTAAGCAGATCATGAGGTCAGGAGATCGAGACCATCCTGGCTAATGCAGTGAAACCCCATCTCTACTAAAAATACAAAAACAAATTAGCCAAGTGTGGTGGCATGCTCCTGTAGTCCCAGCTACTCGGGACTGCCTTCCTCTGCCCCGAGACAGGAGAATTGCTTGAACCCAGGAGGTGGAGGTTACGGTGAGCCAAGATTACGCCACTGCACTCCAGCCTGGGTGACAGAGCGAGACTCCGTCTGGGGGGGCAAAAAAAAAAAGACAAGGTCTCACTTTCAAGTTGCCCAGGCTGGAGTGCAGTGACACAGTCACAGCTCACTGCATCCTTGATCTCTCAGGCTCAAACTGTTCTCTCACCTCAAGCCTCTGGAGTATTTGGGACCACAGATGCACACCACCATGCCTGGCTAATTTTTAAAATTTTTTTGTAGAGACAAGGTCTTGTTATGTTGCCTGGGCTGGTCTTGAACTCCTGGGCTCAAGACATCATGCCGAGTCAGCCTCCTAATGTGCTGAGATTACAGGTGTGAGCTACTGTGCCCAGCCCACTTTTTTTAAATACAGAAAAGTAAAAATAAGAAAGCTACAGTGTCTCATAATCTCATCACCTGTATAAATCTCTTTGATTTTTTTTTATGATTAGAACATTCGAATAGCACAAAAGGGTATAAAATAAAAAAACAATTACTTCCCTTCTCCCAAGTATTAATCCCTAAAGTTTAGTTAACCTCGAACAAGTATGTATGTAAACATGTTGTCATTTAATTAGATAGAATTAGTTATATGGAGATATATGTCATTTGTATAAATTCAATTAAGTAGAAATCATACTAGAATGGAGACTTAGTTGCTAAAGGTGGGATTCCGTTAAGAGATAATGTAACCAATTTCCAAGGGCATAAGACAGAGTAATTCACTAGAATCACAAAAAGAAATATTAGATCTCAAGAAGCTAAAGCTGTTTTTGTCTTTACAGCTTTTTAAAGAATAGTTTGCATTGTGGTTCTGATAAGCAAGATTTCAATTCAGCCTAGCATCCATTTATTGAACACTTTGAGCCAGACCCTGTGCTAAGTGCTTATTACCTTATTTTCCACTTATTTATTTGACAGACACTTACTGAGCTTCTGCTGTGTGCCAGGCACTATAGTAAGTTCTAGAGACTCAGCAGTGAGCAGTCCTCACAATACAAAATAAATATGTGTGCATTTACTAAGATCATAATGGTTTAATATTAAATAGTGGAATAGTAAAGCAAGGAATATGTGTTACTTTTCATCTATTCCTCAATTAATACTTTTTTTTTCTTTGAGAGGGAGTTAGTTTTGTTCTTGTTGCCCAGGCTGGAGTGCAGTGGTGCTGTGTCGCCTCATGCAACCTGTGCCTCCTGGGTTCGAGTGATTCTTCTGCCTCAGCCTCCTAGGTAGCCGGGATTACAGGTGCCCGCCACCACAGCTGGCTAATTTTTAGTAGAGACAGTGTTTTCCATGTTGCCTAGGCTAGTCTCGAACTCCTGACCTCAGGTGATCCGCCCGCCTCGGCCTTCCAAAGTGCTGGAATTACAGGTGTGAGCCACTGCACCTGGCCAAGAAAATATTTTCTTTGATGAATACCACTTTGCCACTTTAATTCTCTATTCAGTTTTTCTGTGTAGCACAGTTAAATCATCCACTGTTGTGGCCACTATTCCCAACAGAGTCTGTTGTCCTGAGGCACATTTCGTAGGTATGAATTTAGCCAAGAAAATGGATTATTCTGTCAGTATTTTTGCAGTATGTAGTTTTACACTGATTATTTCCACCATAAGAGTTAATATGACCTAGATGAAAGACTTGCACTTTGTTTTTACGCCTTGGAATGAAGAGCATTTTATAGGACAAGGCATAAAAACATTTTAATGTTCTGCTTTAGTAGCAGAGGCTTTAGTGTCTCATATATCATTTGATTCAGCAATTTCATTTATGAGAGAATTAATACTTATGTTTTAGTCATGCAAATTTTGGTTTTTTGGGTTTTTTTGGAGACAGAGTCTCACTTTGTGGCCCAGGCTGGAGTGCAGTGGTGTGATCTTGGCTCACTGCAACCTCTGCCTTCCAGGTTCAAGCGATTCTCCTGCCTCAGCCACCTGAGTAGCTGGGACTACAGGCTTGTATCATCACGCCTGGCTAATTTTTGTATTTTTGGTAGAGATGAGGTTTCACCATGTTGGCCAGGCTGGTCTCCAATTCCTGACCTCAAGTGATCCACCCACCTCAGCCTCCCAAAGTGCTGGGATTACAGGCAAGAGCCTAGTCATTGTAATTTTAATAAACAACTTTGTGGTGAAAAATTTGAGACAAGTTGAAAGTTCATCAGTAGATACTAATTATATAAACTATTTTATATTCTTTTTCATGGCATATACCAAGTAACCATTTACTATAATGATGTGGCAGATACTCAGTAACAAGTCAGTAGCTGCAAGCTATTCAGGATGTATTGTGAAAATAACTGGTTTTGGAAAACCATGTTGATAATTATTCCATTTAAAATAAATACACAGAAAATTGCCTCTGGGTAATGGGATCACAGGTAATTAAATATTGTTTTTTTATAATTTGCATTTTCATTAACACATATATTTTCTTTTTTAAAATTAAGGAAAAAAATTTAAGACCAGGTGCGGCAGCTCACGCCTGTAATCTCAGCACTTTGGAAGGCCGAGGTAGGCAGATCACCTGAGGTCAGGAGTTAGAGACCAGCCTGACTAACATAGTGAAACCCTGTCTCTACTAAAATTACAAAAATTAGCTGGGTTGTAGTGGCAGGTACCTGTAATCCCAGCTACTTGTGAGGATGAGGCAGGAGAATCGCTTGAACCCAGGAGATGGAGGTTGCAGTGGGCCGAGATCGCACCATTGCACTCCAGCCTGGCTGACAGAGCGAGACTCCGTCTCAAAAAAAAGGAAAAAAAGAAGAAAAAGTTTAAATTATACCACTTGGAGTGAGGCACAGTGGCTCACGCCTATAATCCTAGCACTTTGGGAGGCTGAGGCAGGTGGATCTGAGGTCAGGAGTTCGAGACCACCCTGGCCAACATGGCGAAACCTTGTCTCTACTGAAAATACAAAAAGTAGCTGGGCGTGGTGGCGGGCACCTATAATCCCAGCTACTCGTGAGGCTGAGGCAGGAGAATTGCTTGGACCTGGGGGGGGCGGAAGTTGCAGTGAATTGAGATCACAAAAAAAAATGTGTGTGTGTGCGTGTGTGTGTGTGTGTGTGTGTGTGTATGTATGTATGTGTGTATATATATATATATATATATATATATATATATATATACACCCACCACCATTCCCAGCCTAATTTTTTTTGATATTTTTAGTAGAGATGGGGTTTCACCATGTTGGCCAGGCTGGTCTTGCACTCCTGACCTCAGGCAATCCGCTAGCCTTGGTGTCCCAAAGTGCTGGTATTATAAGCATGAGCCACTGTGCCCAGCCCAACATACATATTTTCAAAAGGTGGAAAAGTGCCAGGCACCACCGGTGGTTCACACCTGTAATCCCAGCACTTTGGGAGGCCAAGGCAGGCAGATCACTTGAAGTCAGGGGTTCGAGACCAGCCTGGCCAAGATGGTGAAACCCCATCTCTACTAAAAATATGAAAATTAGCCTGGGAATGGTGGTGGGTACCTGTAATCCCAGCTACTTGAGAAACTGAGGCAGAAGAATCGCTTGATCCCGTGAAGCGGAGGTTGCAGTGACTCGACATCATGCCACTGCACTGCAGCCCGGGCACCAGAGCAAGACTTCATCAAAAAAAAGTGGGAAAGTACTTGCAGCTACTTCTTCCACAGTATTTTCTTTTTTGCTGTGTTTTTTGAAAGATGGAGTCTCGCTCTGTCACCCAGGCTGGAGTGCAGTGGTGCAATCTTGGTTCACTGCAACCTCTGTCTCCTAGGTTCAAGTGATTCTCCTGCCTCACCTTCCCAAGTAGCTGGGACTACAGGCACACAGCACTATTTCCAGCTAATTTTTGTATTTTTTTTTTTGAACAGAACAATAAACACCTTTATTACATGGATGAAGACAGAAAACAAGGATTTATTTGCCTTTTCGGGCCTTGATTTTCCTAAGATAGAACTCCAACTCTTTGCCCTCTAGCACATAGCCATCTGCTCGGCCACACTGTCCCGGCCTTGAAGCAATGGATGCAGGAAGCTTCCCCTGCTGGAACTGCTCCTCCAGGAGACTGCTGATTTTGGCATTCTTTTTCCTTTCGTCGTATTTCTTCTGAAAATTTTTAGGTCGTTTTTTGTTTAAAATCTCTTCTTCCTCAGGAGTCAGCTTGGCTCCCTTCTTGCGGCCCAGGGGCAGCGCATAGTGGGACTCGTACCACTGTCGGTATGGCGTGCTGTCGATGAGCACGATGCAATTCTTCACCAGGGTCTTGGTACGGACCAGCTCGTTATTAGATGCATTATAGACAACATCAATGATCCTTGTTTTTCGAGTACAACACTCTGAGCCCCAGGAGAAATTCCCCACGTCTAGCCTCAGGGCACGGTATTTCTTGTTACCACCCCGCACACGGACTGTGTGGATGCGGCAGGGGCCAATCTTGGTGTTGGCAGCCGGGCGCCCCAACTCATACTTCCGCTTCTTGTGGTAGGGCTTTCTCTTGCCCCCGGTCTTGCGGCGCTTGTGCCAGTTGTCCCAAGAGATGCCCATCGCTCGGCGCTGGCTGGAAAGAGCTAATTTTTGTATTTTTAATAGAGATGGGGTTTCACTATATATTGAGCAGGCTCATCTCGAACTCCTAACCTCAGAGGATTCACCCACTTTGGCCCCCAAAAATCCTGGGATTACAGACGTGAGCCATCGCGCCCAGCCCACAGTATTTTCTTCCTTAGCACTTCTGTATTTGCTAGAGAAATAGTGTGCGTCATGGTTAGCATGTGCACTGTGGGGTCACAGACCAGGGTTTGAATCCTGGCTCCCTCAGTTACCAGCTCTGTGACCTCCTACAAGTGACTAAACTTCATTGAACATGTCTTCATCTTTAAAATAGGTTTTGTGTAGATTACATGAGATTATGCATGCAAAGGGAGCATAGTGTCTGCCACATAGTAAACCTACACTAAATGACAGCTATTAATATTGTCATGATCACATGAAAATGCCAATATTTCTTTTTTTTTTTTTGGAGACGGAGTTTCACTCTTGTTACCCAGGCTGGAGTGCAGTGGCACGATCTCGGCTCACCGCAACCTCCGTCTCCTGGGTTCAAGCAATTCTCCTGCCTCAGCCTCCCGAGTAGCTGGGATTACAGGCACGTGCCACCATGCCCAGCTAATTTTTGTATTTTTAATAGAGACGGGGTTTCACCATGTTGACCAGGATGGTCTCGATCTCTTGACCTCGTGATCCACCCGCCTCGGCCTCCCAAAGTGCTGGGATTACAGGCGTGAGCCAC
>PVKV010020645.1:0-39324 GCA_004027835.1 Alouatta palliata
CTTCCCTTCCCTCCCCTTCCCTCCCTTTCCCTCCCCTCCCCTCCCCTCCCCTCCCCTTCTCTCTCCTTTCCTTTCCAGGTCTCTGTTACCCAAGTGGTGCTAACACAGCTCACTGTAGCCTTGACCTCCCAGTCTCCTGGGTTCAAGCAGTCCTCCCCTCTCAGCTTCCCAAGTAGCTGGGACCACAGGTACACACCACCATGCCCAGCTAAATTTTTTAATTTTGTAGAGATGGAGTCTTGCCCTGTTGCCCAGGCTGGTCTTGAACTCCTGGGCTCAAGCAGTCCTGCTTTGACCTCACAAAGTGCTGGGATTATAGGTGTGAGCCACTGCACTCAGCTTCAGGTGGCCTTTCTGATCCTGAATGTAATAAGGGAGGGTGGGAGGTGGATAGTGCTGAGACATCTTTTTCATTCTCTGCTGGAGCTGAGTAGCAATTTCCCCTTTTAAACAGACCATGCGTGCAGTCCCCTACCTGGCCTTCAGACATTTCCATTGCTTACTTGGCCCCTAAACGTTTGAGTTTCAGACTCCATTGTGTAGTTCTAGTAAAGCCTTGCAATAGACTGAGGTCAGAGCACTGCAGGCTTTCAATCTTTGTAGAGCAGGGAATTATTGAATAAACTATGAAGTGTCTGGAGATTCTGGGCTCTTAACTTGGTAACTCTTTGAAATTAGGGCCTAGTACATTTTTTTCAGCAACTCAGTAAATATTGCCTCTTCTTTAAAAACAAAAACAAAAACAAAAACAAAAACTGATCTTACCCTGAATTTGCCAAATAGAAATGAGGAGGTGTTTATTTGTGTCACAGAAGGATTTAATTTCTTTCTTTAAATAGGCAGTCCTACTATATTCTTCAAAGCATTTTAGTTAATGGGAAATTTGGTTTGCACAACTTTTCAGAAACACACTGTGTAAAGGAGTTACCTGCATCAGAAGCTCATCAGGTTTTTCAGAGTCTGTTCTCAGCTTCTCTGCAGATCATGCTGGGTTCACTTGGTGTATTGATTCTGTCTCAGTGGTGATGGACTATTCATTTCTGTGGCTAATTGGAAGGCTACCTAAAGTGACCTTGTCAATGGTTGCATTGACAACTATCCATGCTGGTGCAATGTTGGTGTTGGAGGATAAGCCAGGAGCTATGTCTACCATGAAGTTGGTTATGTTTTCTCCTTTTTCTATGACTGATGATGTTCATTTTTGGTACATTCATTCACCAAACATTTATTTACTAAATATCAATTATGTACCAGAAATTGTGGTAGACACTAGGAGACTAGAGATGAGTTATCCCCTCTTCTGTCTCCGCAGGGGATGAAGATGAATAAGATAATAACTGATATCTTTTTTTTTTTTGAAACAGAGTCTTGCTCTGTTACCCAGGAGATCTCTGTTGATCACAGAGACAGTTCAGGAAATCGCCTGGGGGATCCCCACTTCATCTTGGGCATGAGGAAGAGTTTAATGCAGATAAGCCTGTGGGTCAGCTTTGACCTAGGGTTATGTTGGTTGGAGTGCAGTGGTGCCATCTGGGCTCACTGCAGCCTCCGCCTCCCAGGTTCCAGTGATTCTCCTGCCTCAGTCTTATAGGTAGCTGGGATTACAGGGGCCCGCCACCACACCTGGCTAATTTTTGTATTATTATTATTATTATTATTATTGTTATTTTTTAGAAAATAACTGATATTTTAGATGTTTGGAAGAAAGGTTGTAGAATAAAGCAACTACTTGAAAATGGGGGAAAATACTTTCCTAAATAGTTCTGGGTCAAAGAATAAATTAAAACTCTACTAAGAGACCACTTAGAAACTTGATATGATGATGGGACTATATTTAAATGATAGGGTGCAGCCAAAACTGTACTTAAAAGAAAGGTTTTTAGCCATAACATCTTTAAATGTTTAATGAAGAAGAATGGAAATAAATGAATTGAGCAGTCAATTCAAGAAGCTTTAAAAAGTACAGTGGATAATATTAGCTGACATTTATAGAATAGCCATAATATGGTTGGTGTGGTTCTGAGCATGGAATAACTCATGTAATTCTGACACCACCACTGTGATATGGGTCCTGTTATCGCTGTCATTTTCCAGAGAGGAAACCTAAGTACAGGAAGTTGAGGTAGTGTACCTAGTCTTAGAGTCTGCAAATGTTAGAGACAGGATGCACACCTGGCCAGCAGACTCCGGAATTCGCATTCCCAACCAATAAGTAACACAAATACAAGTAAGCACTACAATCACAGATACATAGAACAGAAAAAGTTGAAGTAGCAATTAATAAAGTAGAATAAAACCAGGTAGAGTTGATCCATAGGATTATAATCTGCTTCCTTAATGTGATGGAATGATAAAAATAGACAAGAAAGACACACATTTCTGGAAAAAAAATGAGAGATGACCTAACAATATAATATGAGGAAAGAAAGAGAAAAGATGTAATATCATTCCAGATAAGATGCTACAATTTAAACACACTGAGAACACTGTGGATAATTTCCAAGGAAAAGATAAATTCTAAAATTTAGTTTGAGTACAGGTAGAAAACTTTCCTGTGTAGTTACAGTGTAGAGAAGGAGAGGGAGGTTAAGCTGGGGAAAGCTTGGGACTGGGACAAGACTATGCTGTCATCCTTTACTTTCATGATGAATAAAAGGGAAAGTTGAACATGGAAATATGACAAATGGAAAACAGAAAATAATAAAAATATTCTTTGGGGTAATATGTTTTTCTATCTGGAAAACTCAAAGGAAGCAACTAAAACCCCACAAAAGCTATTTGAGTTTTTTTTTTAATGCTTTAAAATAAATGTGATAAAAATCTATTTCTTTCCTTTTGTTTTGTTTTATTTTTTTGAAGTGGAGTCTCGCTCTGTTGCTCAGGCTGTAGTGCAGTGGCTCAATCTTGGCTCACTTCAACCTCCACCTCCCAGATTCAAGCAATTCTCCTGCCTCAGCCTTCTGAGTAGCTGGGACTAGAGGTGCCCGCCACCATGCTGGATGAGTTTTTGTATTTTTAGTAGAGACAGCGTTTCACCATGTTGGCCAGGCTGGTCTCGAACTGCTGGCCTCAAGTGATCTGCCTGCCTTGGCCTCCCAAAGTGCTGGGATTACAGGTGTGATCCACCACACACAGCTATTTGCTTGCCTATTTTTAAACAATGACCAGTTGGGAAACAATATGAAAACATGTCAAATTTACAATAGCATACAAAAGAATCCCTTAGTTGTAATTCAAGGAAATGTTAAGGAAAAGCGAATTTCTAAGAAAAAAAAAAAAAGAAGAATCCCTTAGATAATACTAAAGGAACAATGTGTAGGACTAATATGGAGAAAATAAGAGTTCAACAAGGGGACAGCCGTTTCCTGATGGAAAGACTCATTGTTGTCAAGGCGTCAGTTATCTTGAATTTAATTTCTAAATTTAACATGACTTCAATCAAAATCCCAATTATGTTTTGGAGGCTGGGGGTTGACTGAATACAATTCCAATAAAAATTCCATTGGTATTTTTAAAATCTTGATAAACTGATTCTAAAGTTTACTTGGAAGAATAAACATGCAGTGATAGCCAAGAAAATGTTGAAGATAAGGATAATGAGGGAGGACTCGCCCTGCCAAGATACAACATATTACAGAGCTACTATAATTAAAGCCCATATTGCTATACTAGAAGACAGATCAGTGGCACAGAATAGAAGGCCCAAAGACAGACCCCAGTGTATATGATTATTGAACATATAATAAAGTTGGCATTTGAAATCACTGGGAAAGGATGAATTATTCAATAAAGGATGCTGGGACAATTGGATACTGCTTTGGAAAAAAAATGGCAAATTGGATTCCCATTTCACATCAGAGTCCAAGAAATTACAGATGGACCGAAGAGTTTAAAGTGGAAATTATGCCCCATGAAAGTACAAAACAATTCCAAAGAGTAGTATTTATATGACCTTGGAGCATGAAGAAGGCTATTTGAAGTGTACTTGGACTGTCTTTCTTTGTCCAATTTTTCCTTTTAGTGGTTTAAAAGGAATACATAGTTTTTCTATTCTCATTTATTTATTTTTGAGACAGGGTCTCATTATGTTGCCCTGGTTGAAGTGCAATGATGCAGTCACAGCTCACTGCAGCCCCAACTTTCTGGGCTCAAGCAATCCTCCTGCCTCAGCCTCTGGAGTAGCTGGACTGCAGGCGTGCACCACCATGTCTGGCTAATCCTTTATTTTCTGTAGAGATGGAGTCTCACTGTGTTGCCCAGGTTCATCTCAAACTCTTGGGCTCAAGTGATCCTCCTGTTGGCCTCCCAAAGTGCTGGGATTCCTGAGCCACCATACCCAGTTTATATTCTTATTTTTACCCTTAATTGTCAACACACATATTTGAACTTATAATGTCCTATGTGCAATTTCTCAATATATGTAATCTTTTGAGGAATATAAGATTCAGCACATTTTAATTTTATAACCCTCCTGCAACCCCCATGTCTTTTGACTTGAGTTTTCTCTGTCTCTCTGTATCTTTCTCTGTTTCAAACTTTTCATATTATGGAAAGATTGAACATATGTAAAAGTAACAGATCAGTATAATGCATCCTCATGTGTGTATCACCCAGTTCAATAGTGACCACATCATGATCAATTTCTTTTTCATCTGTAATCCTCCCCTTTCTATCCCCACCTTAGCATATTGAATTATTTTAAATTGAATTATTTTATCCATAAAGATTTTAAGAGGTATCTTCAAAGATAAGGATTCTATACCAAAAAAACTCAAAAACATTATCACACCAATTATTTTCAATTCCCTAATATCAGTAACAGTAATTCCCAAATGTCATCAGAAAGTGAATATATCCATTTCCCTCATTGCCTTATAATTTTTTTTTAACTATTGGTTTTTACCAATTAGAATCCACACAAGGTCCACATATTAAATTTAGTTGATATGCGTTGACAGGTGCAGCAGACCACCATGGCACATGTATACCTATGGAACAAACCTGCATGTTCTGCACATGTATCCCAGAACTTAAAGTAAAATTTAAAAAAATCAGTTGATATGTTTCTTAAATTTCTTTGAATATATATGTTTCTCCTCTTATTTTCTCCTCACTTGCAGTCCCCTCTTGCAGTTTGTTTGTTGAAGAAACCATATTGATTGCTTTGTAGTTTTCTACATTCTGGGTATTTGGGTGGGGGTTGCTGGTTGATTGCATCCCTGTGGTGTCATTTAGTATGTTCCTCTGTCATTTGTATTTTCTGTAAGTCTGTTATTGCATCAAGAGACTTGAACCAATCATGTCTGATTATTTAGCAAGAGTACTTCATAGGTAGTGATGTGAGCTGTCCTCAGTAGGAAGTGATATCTTTTTGCAATCTTAGCAAGCATTGATGATTGCCATGTAGACCCATTGTATCACATGGGATGGCGTTGAGGTTTCCTGTTCTATTTTCATTTACTGAGCATGTACTTTAGAAAGGCTCTGAGCTGGTCCCTAAAGCATGGCACCCGTCCTCCAGAAACCCACAATCTAGAGGTTGTAAAATAAGATTTAAACACCAAGACTGTAAAAGATGATTTGAACAGAAAAACAGTTTTATTTTGTAGACATTCTTTCATTGTACCTCCCCCAGAGTGATATAACCTCCAAATAGGGGAGCCATAGCATAGATGCATTGAATTCACACCAGTTCAAATATGTCTATATATGTATTTGCTTGCAAACTATTAAAGTGACAATGTAAACGTTGTTGCCTATTTTTTCCCACTCTTTTATTAGATCGACATTGCTTTTGGTGAGATGGGGTATGAGTCTGCCATCCTGTTCCCTGTTTCCACATGTCCCTCGTCGTATGAACACCTCTCTACGTGTGATTCTAGGATTTAAAGATACAGATTTCTTAGGCACTATTCACCTAAACAAGCCAACTACTTCATCTGGCACCTGATCCAGGAAACATTCTGTTCCAAAATCAATAGAAGACCAGGCACTTTAAGGGATCCTCAAGGGAGTGTAATTTTGAGCATATGGAATCTTTCAAATGCTAGCTAACTTTAGAAGTTTAACTGCTATGGAAGATGAAACATCTATGTACCCAAGAGTTTGACTTCAGCAAAGGACAAGCTGCAGAAACTGACATTATTGTTTATTTTGGCATAAAGGCTTTACTTGGCCAAGTTCAGGTTTAATGATCTTTTCCTCCCTTTCTCTCCCTTCCTCCTCTCCACTTTTCTTCTTCCCTTCCTTCTGCCCTGATTTTCTCTTTTGCAGTTTGCTGCTTTGTGGTGCACAAGCGGTGCCATGAATTTGTCACATTCTCCTGCCCCGGCGCTGACAAGGGTCCAGCCTCTGATGTAAGTAATGGGCATCGCTTTTCTCTGCCCACAGTCAATGCTGCCTTATGGTTAAATGTGAGTGAGCATGCTTAGACGAGTAAGTGTGGAAGATCTCATTCTAAGGCATGTGGAAACCTACAGCTTTTGAGTCAGTTTTCCTTTTAGTGGAAGACAGAACGAAACAAAACATTTTGAGAGGGACTACGGCTGGGTAGGAAACCAGCTAGTTGGCCTATTATGATTTTGCTAATGTCTTCACTTTGACAGCTGAAACACGGAGGGCAATAGGCAGGGGCCTACTTGGTAGTGAGGCTGCAAAAAGGTATTTTCGGTGGCACTTTACAGTGCACATTATAGCACTTTGTTAGCGTGTTCTTTATTTTATTGTTATTCTTTTTTTTTTTTTTTTTAGAAAGAAAGAAAGAAAAGGAGAAAGAGGGAGAGAGGAACGGAAATCTTTCTCTTTTGCCCAGGCTAGAATACAGTCTAAAGATGGATATTAAACCTCTTTTATGCCCATAATTGTGTTTAACAATGGAGACAGGAAGGAGTAAGGGAGGAAAATAACAAACAAGCAGCCAACCAATATTTCATTGAAGCCTGTGAGATGCTGTGCAATTGCTGAGGAATGATTTACTTCCAATTATGTGGTCACTTTCAGAATAGGTGTAATATGATACTGAGAAAAATGTATATTTTGTGGATTTGGGGTGGAGAGTTCTGTAAATGTTTATTAAGTTTACTTGTTCCAGATCTGAGTTCAAGTCCCGGGTATCCTTGTTAATTTTCTGTCTTGTTGATCTGTCTAATATTGACAATGTAGCATTAAAGTCTCCCACTATTATTGTGTGGGGGTCTAAGTCTCTTTGCAAGTCATTAAGAACTTGCCTTATGTATCTGGGTACTCCTGTATTGGGTGCGTATATATTTAGGATTGTTAGCTCTTCTTGTTACATTGATACTTTTACCGTTATGTAATGTCCTTCTTTGTCTCTTTTTGTCTTTGTTACTTTAAAGTATATTTTATCAGAGATGAGAATTGCAACTCCTACTTTTTTCTCTCTCTCTCTCTTTTTTTTTTTCTCTCCATTTGGTTGGTAAATCTTCCTCCATCCCTTTGTTTTGAGTCTTTATGTATCCTTGCATATCCTTGCATGTGAGATGGGTCTGGATGCAGCATACCGGTGGGTTTTGGCTTTTTATCCAATTTGCCTGTCTGTGTCTATTGTTATTCTTTTTTAAGAGACAAAATCTTTCCATGTTGGCCAGGCTGGTCTCAAATTCCTGGGCTCAAGCAGTCCTCCTGCCTTGGCTTCCCAAAGTGTTGGGATTCTAGGCGTGAGCCACTACACACTGCTTGTTAGGGTGTTCTTAATATCAGGGCCCACAAATGAGGAAGAAATGAATTTATCCTGCTACTGTGAATATCAAAGTATGACTACTGCTAGTGGGACAAGAGATGCTTGTAGGTAAAATGTGCAAAAAAATTGTTTTAATTATTATAAACGTACTTTAATGTGGATTGAGAAAAACATATCTGGTAGTGGTTTCGCATTTATAAGAAGGATGTAGAATTTCCTACCTAAGTAAAGGTATTTAGGTTAAACAAAAGATAAATTGATTTGAGAACAATATTAAGTGAATGACAGTATGGGTGATATAAGGATATGGCAATAGTTTTGGTACAAATCTGTTTAAAGTTTAGGGTACGTTGTTGATTGGCCTACCCAGCAGCCATTCACAGCCTTCACCCTTCTGGCAGAGGCTACCTTTTAGGCTGGAAGCTAAACATTCCTAGTATTTGCTTTCCCAGCTCTCTTGTAGCTTCTGAATGAGCGCATGACCCAATCCTGCTAATGGGAACTGAGGGGAAGACCTGGGAAAGATTCTAGGGAAGTTTTTTCCTTTCTGATAAGAGAGAGACATCCCTTCCCTTGTCTTCTTGAGCATTTTTGTGCAAGGATATAATGCTTGGAGTTGTGGCCGCCCTTTTGGGTCAATGAGGGAGACACTGCTGACATTCTGAGCATGGCAGAGTGGAAGAGTTAAAAGAAGCGTGGGTTTGTGATGATGCCGATGAGCTGCTAAGACCACTCACAGTCCTTTTATCCCCAGCCTGGATAGATGCGATAAGAAGCTTTTTTTTTTTTTGCAAAGTCTTATTGTTTGAGGCATTCTTTTTTATTTTTGTTATTTTTTCTTTTGAGACAGAATCTTGCTCTGTTGCCCAGGCTAGAGTGCAGGGCACAATCGTGGCTCACTCACTGCAGCTCAACCTCCCTGGCTCAAACAACCCTCCCACCTCAGCCTCCTGAGTAGCTGGGACCAGAAGTGTGTGCCACCACACCTGACTAATTTTTTATTTCTTTGTAAAGGTGAGGTTTCCCTGTGTGGCCTAGGCTGGCCTCGAATTCCTGGGCTGAAGCCATCCTCCCACCTTGACCTCCCAAAGTGCTAAAATTACAGGTATGAGCCACTATGTCTGACCCTGGGGGCATTCTTTACATGCAGTTGAAACTGTCCTGAGAAGACTTTCCACCATGCACAGTCTTTCAGTGCCCAATAACGAATGGCATTCAGCATAACCCAATGCACCCATCAACCCTAGTTCTTTTTCTTTGTTCCTGCTTTGATGCCCCTTCCTGGAGTTTCTCCCATTGGCTTTGTTTCCATTACTGGTCCCACTACCCACTTAGACTTGACAGCTGACAGCTTGCCCAGAGTGAGTGGTGACTATCTTCTGTCATTGAATTTCTTTAGCTCCTGCTTGTCTTCTGCAAATGGTCATCTGCCAATTTGCTGCGAACTGGGGTAGGAGTTGGGGGCGGGGGCATATCTGTTACCATAGCAACTCAAACATGCTGGAGCATATGTTGGATATTCTTTGCTTGGAAAATGTGGTAATTGAGGTTAAGAACTCCAAGAAACATGGAACAATCAAAGTCCTTGAAAATCTGTTTGCAGAGATAAAGTTTGAGACTGTTTGTCATGTTCTCTCAGATGCTATGCCCTAGCCCTTGTAGTGCAATTTCTTCTCTGCTTCCCAGGAAAACAGGCAGGGAAGTTTGGGGAGATGCCCGATGCAGCTCTGAGTGTTCATGCTGACTGAAACTTGATACTCAATTTGCAGCCAAGAGGATGGTGTTTCCCATATTCTGTCTGTATCTGCTGAATGTTTCTGTTGCCTAAAACAGAAACTCAGCTCAAACTGGCTTACATGAAAAGGAAAATTTTTGGTCCTTGCGATTGAAAAGGCCTAAGGGTTGACTTGGCTTCAGGCACAGTGAATCAAAGTTCTAAATAATGTCCTCAGGAACCTGTTTCTCTATTTCTTGGCTTAGCCTTTGTCTGTGTTGATTTTATTTTCAGGAAGGCTTGTCTCCTATGTGAGCATGGTGGCTGCAACACCTTTCATCTTTTATCTTATCAGTGCTACAGTGCAGTAATAAGAGCTAAAGTCTCATTAGACCAAGAATCACATATAGCCAGAAGAGTAGGTTATGCTGATTGGCCAGGCCTGGGTATATGCTGCTGTGTTGTGAATGTTTCATTTCTCCAAACTTGTATCCTGAAATCCTAACACCCAAGGTGTTGGTGTTAGAAGGTGAACCCTTTGGGAGGTGGTCACTTGTGGGGAAAGAACCCTCATAAATGGGATAGTGCCCCTATAAAAAAGACTCCAGAGATATCCCTCACCCCTTCTACCATGTGATGTTGCAATGAGAAGACAGTTGTCTATGAGAAAGTGGGCTCTCACCAGAGACTGAATCTTCCAGTGCCTTGATCATGCACTTTCTAGCCTCCAGAATTGTGAGGAATGAATTTATCACTTAAAAACCGCTCAGGTCTTTTGTTACAGCAGCCAGAGGGGACTAGGACAGAAGATTTTGATACTGAGAGTATATAGGGGAACAAAATTTTAAGGATGGGTTTTCTGAATTGGTTTTTGGGATTTGGCAGTTGGCTGCCTAATCTGATTAGATTTAAGAATGCTAAAGACCGTATTTCTAGTAGTAAAGAGAACATGGATAGTCCATGGCGTGATCTGTTTATAGAGATACAGAAAATATCTGCATTGGATATTCCTAATCAACCATTTGTAAGAAGCAGGGAGCCAAGTGGTTCCATATGTGATACTCAAATACTTTTGGAAAACTAAGGCATATAATGACTTGCTCCTACTGTCTCTGGACTAAGTGGAGAAAGAAAAAGATGAGCTCAGGGATTTGAATTCCCAGCTCAAAGTGTTGCATAAATGATCTAAAAGCTTCTAGGTGTGCTCTGGAGGGCCTTCTAGCCTGTAGCTGCAGGGCTGAAATTTCTGAAAATTAAATGCCCAACCTCATCTTTCAATTGGCTGAATTACAATTGAAATTGAACTCTCAACCACACAGGGTGTCTGCTGTAAAAGCAAGGTGGGATCCTGTAAGGTGGGAAGACTCTGATGAAGACCCTGATGAAGCTGGGGACATTGAGCCACTAAATTATGACAAGTCTTTTTTACCAGTGGAAGTGGCCTCCCTACCTCCAGCAAAAGTGGCATCCATGCCAGGCTCAGTGGCTTATGCCTGTAATCCCAGCACTCTGTGAGGCTGAGGTGGGCAGATCACCTGAGGTCAGGAGTTCAAGACCAGCCTAACCAACATGGAGAAACCCCGTCTCTACTAAAAAAATACAAAATTAGCCAGGCGTGGTGGCAGGCACCTGTAATCCCAACTACTTGGGACGCTGAGGCAGGAGAATCACTTGAATCCGGAGGTGGGGGTTGTGGTGAGCGAAGATCACACCACTGCACTCCCACTTGGGCAACAAGAGGAAAACTCCGTCTCAAAAAAAAAGTGTCATCCCCACTCAGGGTGGTATTGGCCTTTCTACCTTGTCTTAGGGGACTTCCCCTGCATTGCCCTAGGAAACAGTGATGGCCTTCCCTGAGGCAGTTACTATACCAGACAATGCTGATTCTTTTTAGCACCCAGTCCCACCACCACCTCAAGTCCCAGCAGGCTCCTAAAAGTGAGGTGCACAGTGTGACCCATGAGGAGGTACACTGCACCCCGAAAGAGCTACTTGAGTTTTCTAATTGTACAAGTAGAACCATAGGGAACATGTGTAGGAATGGATATTAAGGGGGTAGGATAATGGTGGAAGTTACATAAAGTTGGATCAGGCTGAATTTATTGATAGAGGTTCACTAAGCAGAGATTCTGAATGTAATGTTTCAGCTTAAGGAGTTAGGAAGGGCTCTAAGAGTTTAGCTGGTTGGCTGAAACATGGATTAAAAGATGGCCCATCATGAGTAAGTTGGAGATGCCTGACCTCCCCTGGGTTAATGTAGAGGAAAGGATTCAAAGGCTTAGGGAGATTAGAATGCCAGAATGGATTTGTCATTTAATACCTGCTCACCCACGCTGGGAAGGTCAGATGTACCTTTAAGAAAGGTATGTCTTTCTCAGTACTTTGAGAAATAAATTTGAGGGGAACCCCAGCATCCTTGAAGAGCTCTGTGATCCCTCTTCTCTGTAGACCAGACCTTACAGTGGGAATCACAGCCACTTAATTGGAAAACTTAAATGCAATGGGAATAATTGGGTCCTGGGGGGCACCATTTGGTGGCACCCAACTATCAAAGGCAAGGTGGGCACAGTTACCTTAATAGACCACAGAGTTAAAACAACAGTCAGAATAGCCTGACTCGTGTAGACTTATGGCACTGGCTAATCACGGTGTTTCTAGAAGTGAAATAGATGGGAAGCCTACTGAATTCCTACTTAATCTGTAAAAGCAGAAAAATTCCAAGTCAAGTGAACAGAACTCTAACTTGAATCATAAAAATAGAGAATAATAGCCCCTCAATCCATTCCCAGGCTTGAGCCAGTTTATAGACACTGAACCCTTTGAATGAAAGGGAGGCAAACTTTCCTTGAGAAAGCGATTATACTACTAAAAACTTATCCTGTTAATCTTTCTCCCAGCCTTCCCTAAAGGGACCTACTGCTTTTTGTCAGGGTAACGTGCACTGGAGAAAAGGAAATGATCAGACCTTTTGGGGACTACTGAATACTAGCTCTGAACTGGCACCGATTCCAGGAGACCTAAAATGTCACTGTGGCCTTCCAGTCAGAATAGGGGCTTATGGTGGTCAGGTGATCAGTGGAATTTTAGCTCAGATCTGTGGATCCAGTGGGTCCCCAAACCCGCCCTCCAGCTATTTCCTCAGTTTCATTATGGATAATTAGAGTAGACATACTTAGCAGTTGGCAGAATCCCCACACTGGTTCTCTGACCTGTAGAATGAGGTCTACTATGATGGGCAAAGCCAAATGGAAGCCATTAGAACTGCCCCAACCTGGGAAAAAGGCAACCAGAAGGGACTAGGACAGAAAATTTTGTCCTAGTCAAGAGCAATACTACATCCTTAGAATGATAGCAGAGGTCAGTGCCATCATCAATGACTTGAAAGACGCAGGGGTAGTGATTCCCACATATTCCTCATTTAGCTCTCTTATTTGGCTTCTGCAGAAGACAGATGAATTTGGAAGAATGACAGTGGATAATCATAAGATTAACCAAGTGATCACTCTGAGTATAGCTATTGTATCAAATGTGGTTTCATTGGTTGAGTAAATTAATACATCCTCTGGTAGCTAGTATGTAGCTATTGATTTATCAAATGTCTTTTTCTCCATCTTTATCCATAAGACCCACTAGAGCTGTTTTATTTCAGCTGGTGAGGCTAGGAATACACCTTCACTATCCCACTTCAGGAGTATATCAACTCTTTGGTCCTAAGTCATAATTTGGTTTGCAGGGATCTTCATCATCTTTTTCTTCCACAAGATATGACAATGGTCCTTTACATTGATGACATTATGCTGATTTGTCCTAGTGAATGAGAAGTAGCAACTACTCCAGACACTGGTAAGACAGTTGCGTGTTAGAGCACAGGAAGTAAATCCAAGTAAAATTTAGGGACCTTCTTCCTCAGTGAAATTTCTAGGAGTCAGTGGTGTGTGGCATGTTGACATACCCCTTGTAACGTGAAGGATAAGTTGTTGCATCTGGACCCTTCTACATCCAAGAAAGAGACACATGGCCTACTGGGCCTACTTGGATTTTAGAGGCGACACATTCCTCATTTGAGTGTGTTGGGCTGGCCTATTTACCAAGTGACCCCAAGAGCTTCTGGTTTTCTGTAGTGCCCAGAATAGGAGACAGCTCTGCAATAGGTCCAGACTGCTGTGCAAGCTGCTTTGCCACTTGGGCCATATGGCCCAGCAGATCCAGTGGTGCTTGGTCAGCGGCAGACAAGGATGCTGTGTGGAGCCTTTGGCAAGCCCCCCTGTAGGTGAATTGCAGCACATGCATTTAAGATTTTGGAATATGGTCCTGCCATAATCCACAGATAACTACTTTCCTTTTAAGAGACAGCTCTTGGCCTGCTACTGGGCCTTCATAGCAACTAACCATTTGACCATGGGCCACCAAGTTGCCATGAACTTCCCATCATGAACTGGATCCTATCTGAACTACCAAGCTGTAACATTGGGCAGGCACAACATCACTTTCTCATCAAATGGAAGTAGTATGTATGCGGCTAAGCCTGGGCAGGCCCTAAAGGCACAAGTACGATACATGAAGACATGGCCCAGATGCTCATGCTCCCCACTCCTGCTACCCTGCCTTCTCTCTCCCAACTTGCACCTTTGGGCTCATGAGGAGTTAGTTCCCTATGATCAGTTGACAGAGGGAGAGAAGACAAGGGCCAGGATGACAGATGTTTCTGCATGGTGTGCAGACACCACCCAGAAGTGGACAGCCATAGCACTGCAGTCAGTTCAGGACATCCCTAAGGGACAATAGTGAAGAGAGATCTTCCCAGTGGGCAGAACTTCAGGCAGTGCACCTGGTCCTGTGCTTTGCTTGGGAGGAGAAGTGGCTATACATGTGACTATATCCTGATTCATGGGCTGTAGCCAATTATTTGACTGGATGGGCAGGGACTTGGAAGGAACATGATTGAAAGATTGGTGACAAAAAAGTGTGAGGATGAGGTATGTGGATAGACATCTCTGAGTGGGCAATAAACACAAAAATGTTTGTGTCCCAGGTGTATGCTTGCCAAAGGGTGACCTCAGCAGAGGAGGATTTTAATAATTGACTGGATAGAATAACCCGTTCTTCTGCCTGGCTACCAGGCAGCCTCTTTCCCCAGACACCCTGTCATTACCCAATGGGCTAATGAACAAAGTGGACATGGTGGCAGGGATGGAGGTTATGCATGGGCTCAGCAGCACAGACTTTCATTCACCAAGGCTCACCTGGCTACAGCCACCGCTGAGTGCCCAATCTGCCAGCGGCAGAGACCAACACTGAGTTCCTGATATGGCACCATGCCTAGGGGTTATCAGCCAGCTACCTGGCGGCAGGTTGATTACATTGGACTGCCTCCATTATGGAAGAGGCAGCGTTTTTTCCTTATGGAAATAGACATGCTGGATACAGATTTGCCTACCCTGCACACAGTGCTTCTACAAAAACTGCCATCCATGGATTTAGAGCATGCTTTATTCACTGTTAGGAAATTCCACACAGCATTGCATCTGATCAAAGAAATCACTTCAGAGCCAAAGAGGTGGGCAATGGACTCACACTCTTGGAATTCACTGGTCTTACCATGTTCCTCATCATTCTGAAGCAGCTGGCTTGATAGAATGGTGGAATGGCCTTTGGAAGACTCAGTTATGGTGCCAGCTAGGTTGCAACACCTTGAAGGGCTGGGCAATGTTCTCCAGAAGGCTGCATATGCTCTGAATCAGCATCTAGTATATGGTGCTGTTTCTCTGATAGCCAAAATTTATGGATCTGGGAATCAAGGAAGTGTAATGGGAGTGGTACCACTTATTATTATCCCTAGTAATTTTACCACCAGCAAAACTTTTGCTTTCTTTTCCCATGACTTTATGCTCTGCCAGTATGGAGGTCTTAGTTCCAGAGGGAGAAATACTTCCAGCAGGAGATGGAATAATTATTCTATTGATAGTTAAGACTGTCACCCAGTCACTTTAAGGTTCTCATGCCTCTAAGTCAACAGGCCAAGAAGGGAGTTATGAAGTTGGCTGGGGTGATTGATATGGACTAATAAGGAGAAATTGGACACTACTTTACAGTGGAGAAAAGGAAAAATATGTCTGGATACAGGAGCTCCCTAAAGGCATCTCTTAGTATTACCATGACCTATGATTAAGATCAATGAAAAACTACAACAACTCAATACAGGCAAAACTATGAATGGCCCAGACCCTTTAGGAGTGAAGGTTTGGTTTACCTTGCCAGGTAAGGAATCACCACCAGCTGAGGTGCCCACTGAAGGTAAAGGGAATACAGAATAGGCAATAGAAGAAAGTAGTTCCAAATTCCAGCTATGACCAAATGACCAGTTACAGAAACAAGGACTGTGACTGGCATGAGTATTTCCTCATTATTTTTGTTATGGATATGTTTATGTGTATGTATGCATATGGCAAGCAAATATCTTTGTTTTCTTTGCTCTTTTAGTTCTTTATCATGTAACATAAGATGTATTGACTTTATATTGGTGTTTAAGTATTGTTAATTTTATGTCTTAGTATTTAAGTTACAGGATATCAGGACAAGAGGAATCATCACTCAAGAACTCCATCTCATTTTATTGGGAAGGGATTATTGCATTTTGAGTTGTACAAAGTCTAGTTGTGTCACATCAGATGGAATTATGTCCTTGTTATTCTTTATTTGGAGGTTCTTTATTTAAGGAGGTGTGTATGGATGCCAAACTGGACTTGTGATGGTTAATTTTGCACATGCAGTTAACCTTGACTGGGCTAAGGGGTGCCCAGACAGCTGGTAATACATGATTTCTGGGTGTGTCTGTGAGGTTAGCATTTGAATCCGTAGACTGAGTAGAAAAATCCTCTTCACTGAGATAGTCAGGCACCATCTAATCTATTGAGGACTCAAATAGAACAAAGGAAGAGGAAGGGCAAATTCACTCTTTCTGTTTGAGCTGGAACATTACTTTTCTCCTGCTCTGGGATGTTGGTGCTCCAGGTTCTCAGTCCTTCGGAACTGGACCAGGACTTATGCCACTGGCACCTCTGGTTCTCAGGTCTTTGGGCTCAGGTTTCAAACTTTGGACTGAATTATACTCCTGGCTTTCTTGGTTCTCTGGCTTGCACATGGAAGACTGTAGGACTTCTTGGCTTCCATAATTATGTGCACCAATTCACATTATTGGTTCTTTTTCTCTGGAGAACCCTGACTAATACATTGTGCCTACACCTGTAGATGAGGGCCTGTGTACCCATCCCACAGATTGAGAGTGGGGAAGAGGTAGTTTCTCCAAGGAAAGCTAGAGAAACCATGTTGTATCCTGGTTAAAATCACAGATTATGGAGCCAGCATTCCTAGGCTCAGATCTGTGTGACCCTGGGCAAATTACTTAAATCCTTTTGTGCCTTAGATTTCTCAGCTAAAAAAATGGATAAAATAATCGTTTCTAGCTGATAGTATTGTTACATAGATATCTGTAAAAGCACTTAGGACAGTGTCTGGTGCATGGCAAGAGCTATCTATGTGAGATGATGATGACAATGATAATGAATAACAGTGCACACATGCTGGGCAGCCAGCAAGGACAGGTGTCTTGTCAGACAGACCAGGGAAGGCTGAAGAATGAGCAGGTTCTTTGTCTGCCACCTGGCAGTTCTTCCTAGAAGTGTGTAGGCTCCATAAGTGGCATGAGACCCCTCTCTGTATGAATGAAGGAGTGCAGCCATTCATTGCTTTGAGCATGAGGAGGGCAGGAAGTACTCCCTGTAGCCAGCATGCATAGGATTTGGCAGCCTACCTGAAATGATTCTATCTCTGTATACAGTTCCAAAAAGGTCATTTGGCACCAAGGATGATGAATTGGTCCAGACACCTGAACCAGCTTGACTCAGTTCATTGACCTTTTTCTGCTCATGGTTGGAGGCATGATTAAAGACCTGGCAACACCTGCTTGCTCACCTGGCCAGACTCTCCTTTAGCTGCCCCTGATACTCATGCAGGTACAGAGGGGTACCCTCTCTTTCTGCATGACCTTGGAGGAACTGGTGTACAGCAAGTTCATGAAGCACAAATGCACAGGCTCCATCTACAATAAAAGGATGTGCTTGGATGCATCCTCTGCCCTCTGCTATTCCAAGCCCAGTCTGAGACAGGGCATATTATAGATATTAGCAGAGCTTTGTGCTATTGGCATTATTCTACAGATAGGTTCACATCATATCACACTGAGGGAATTTTATGAACCAGGCACTGTCCCATGAACCTAGCTACTGAGCCAACCGTTCAATACCAATCAGAATAGACAGCATTTATGGACACTCGCCATTGGAGGACCGCAAAGCGTGAGAGAGTTCATGGGTGATACTTTTGGTCATCCATAGTCATCCTCCTGGTTCTTGGTCTCACCAGGTAGGAAATCCTCAATTCGTCTGGTTCTCGGACCTCTTAGTGAGACCAGGTCTCTGGTACTGTCATAAGCATTACCTATGGATATTATAGGTTATTCAGCACTTGGAATACTGATCACATACACAGCCTCCTGTGACATCTCAGAACAAGAAAGAGAGTTGTCTCTGAGGATTGGGACTAGGATGGGTCAAGTGAGGTACTTGCCCTGAGCACAGTTTAAGGGGGTCTTGTCTGTGTCTATGGATAGCTGGTTGGTTGGCTGGTGGCTGGATGGTCTAAGATGGCCCCTTTCACATGACTGGCAATAAGCAGGTTGTTGACCTGTGTGCTTTGGTCCTCCCCCATGTGGCCTCATCCTCCATCCAGCTAGCTAGCTCTGGCTTGTTCACATGGTGGTTTCCAGGCTCCATGAAGAGCAAGAGAGCATCCCTCCATGCTTTTTAAGCCTTTGTATCATGTTTGCTAATGTCCCACTAAACAAAGCTAGACTCCTGGCCAAGTCCAGATTCAAGTGATTCCAGTGCCTCATTGGAGAGGAAGGATTAATCTATTGCAGATCCTGTTAACCCAAGAGGCCACAGCAGAACAGAACCCCTGGAGACCGTGACACTGGACTTTACAAAAATCTGCATGTCATAGTGTGGTTCAGAGTCATAGATGGCCTCATCAAAAGAATGCACCAAATTATTCCCTGCCTCAATTGCCAGTGGATTTAACCATCCCCAGCTACAAGTGGTTAATGTGGCAGTTTATTGATCATGTCAGTAGTGGTAAGAGTATGGACTCTGAAATCAGACATACCTGAATTTGAGTCCTGACTGGGTATGTCATTTTATTTCTCTATGCCCTAGTTTTCTTGTATATAAAACGGGATGTTAGTACCAACCACATAGATTTATAGTGATAATTCTAAAAATATTTAAAATGAGAAAGAGTTCACAAACAAAAGACAAATGATTTACAAAGCCCTTACATGAAAGTGCTGGCCCAGTGCACAGTAAGGCCTTGGTACATGTAGCTAAGGGGACCTCCATTGCTCCACCTAGCTCCATAATCAAGAGTGTACTGATAGTTCTCTACATTCTTCCATCCAGAGCATGCCCTTATGAGGTGATTACGGTTTCCATTTCCATTACCTCACACAAAACCTCAAATTCTGTGATGAAAGGCTAAGAAAAGAACTCAAACTTTGAAGCCAGAAAGCCTTGGTGTCAAATTCCAAATGGTCTCTGCTATGTATTACTCCAGTGACCTTGGGAAAATAAGTTCTGTGACCCTTAGTTTATATCCTTAAAATAGAGAAAATAATTCTTAAATCACAGGGGTTTTTTGGTGACTGTTCAATAGGAGACTGCTTGAACCACATCTAGAATAGTGTCTGGCACAAAGAAGGCACTCAGTACATGGTTTTAAAATCATTATTAATGTCTGGAGGAGCCTCTTCTGCTCTGCAAGGGATACAGGTTACCCTCTGACCTGCCAAGAAATGATAGCTAATAATAATAGCTAACTTTATTGAACAGGGGCTCTGGCCAGGCAGTACAAAAGGACTCTGTCTGGTTTGTCTAAAGATACTTTTTCCAACATTTTATGGCTTTAGAAATAACTTCTTATCATTTATAGTCAAGGTACTGAGTAAAACCCATTGTTAGGTCCTGTGCTCTCCTGGTTCCATCACTAAATCAGGTCAATTAAAGATGGTAGACGCTAATGTTGATCTCATCCTTTTGATCAAGTCTCACTTTGTGAAGAGATAGATTAAAAGCCATAAACTTGTTAAATGTTGAAGATTTGATAAAATGGAAATGAAAGTATTAAAACATATTGTACGTATACATTAAAGTGTATGTAAATAAATGAGGACATGTTTGAAAATCTAGTTGAAATGGATGATTTTTCCATAAAATTGTCAATTTTGTCTCAAAAAGAAATTGACAACCGGAATAGGCAAATAACCAAGAAAAAAATGAAAACATTATTCAAGGACCATTTCTCCTCCTAAAACCCTAGACAAATAGGTTTCATGAGTAAATTTTTTTTAACTTAAGAGCAATGAAGAATTTCTGTTCATTTACAGTTGTACCAGATTACAAAGAAGAAATAAAGCTTTACAATTTTTTTTTTAATGAAACTGAGAGAAATCCAGCTCAAATTAGCTATACAAAAAGAGGGTCAGTTGACTCTGAGAAGAACATTGGGAGAAGAATAAGAGATTCAGGGCCATGGACCTCAAAGACTGGAACTGCAGCTCCAGAACTTGCTAGATGCTTTTCCACTTTCTGCTTTATTGGTTAGTTTTTTGCTATGTGACAAACTATTCCAAAATTTAGTGGCTTAAAACACCAGTTGTTTGTGGTTTCTCGTGATTCTGTGGGTTATTTGGGCGATTCTTCGGACCTGGGTTTATTCGGGTGATCCCTGCTGGGCTCTGTCCTGGGTCTTGGTCTGTGACTGGGCTGGTGCTGGGTTACCTAGGACAGGCTTGCTAACATGACTGAAGGCTGGCAGGCTGTCGATCTGGGCATTTCATTTTTCCTCTACGTCTTTTTTCCTCCAGCAGGCTAGCTTAGTCTCACGGTTCCAAGCACGGCAAGAGATGGAAATCCCAAAGCACATATTGTGTGTGTGTGTGTGTGTGTGTGTGTGTGTGTGTGTGTGTGTGTGTGAAATCCCAAAGCACATATTGTGTGTGTGTGTGTGTGTGTGTGTGTGAGTCTCATTCTGTCACCCAGGTTAGAGTGCAGTGGTGTGATCTTGGATCACTGCAACCCTCCCAGGTTAATGTGATTCTCCTGCCTCAGCCTCCCGAGTAGCTGGGATTATAGGCACCTGTCACTGTGCCAGGCTAATTTTTGTATTTTTGGTAGATATAGGGTTTCACCATGATGGCCAGGCTCATTTTGAACTCCTGACCTCAAGCATTCTGCCTGCCTCAGCCTCCCAAATTGCTATGATTACAGGCTTGAGCCACCACACCTGGCCAGTACAGGTGTTTTTTTTAAGCCTTTGTGTCACAGTGGTTATGGACAAGACCAGATTTGGGGGTGGAGATACCAAACTTTATCTCTGGATGGGAAGAATAGCAAAGTCACACAGCCAAGGAGCATGTAGGGATGGGAGACACTGGTGGCCATTTTGCCATCTACCACACTGACCCTTATCTGCTGTGCCAGCTGTCTCATTAGCCCTTCCAATCCACTCTGCTTTCTCTGAGAGACTGAGCTGTAAGACTGCTTCATCTGGGGCTCCCTTACCCTCTGACCTGACCTCTGGTTGGACTCAAGGGGAGGGACTAATAGGAGACTGGGGGAGAGGGAAGAGTGAGCCCCTCCCCCAGTCAATCAGTATTTATTATGGAGTCATCTTCACTCTACCTTTTGAGTATAGCTTGCTGCTCCACTACAGATAATCTTTTCTATATAATTCTATCCTTTTCGGTTCCAGGAACTACTCCTTTTCTCTGTCCCCTGGCTCTTACTAGCCTCCAGTCCCTTATACTCTCCCAACACCATGCCCACACCCTTAAAAACAGTCCTTTCATTGAACCTTCCTTAAACACTCTTTTGAGTATGCCATCTGTTTCCTGCGGCACCCCTGACTGATGCATCTGCTTTGTCTTGCCTCATTTGCTCCCACTGTAGATGGAACATGTCTACAAACATGGGTACAGTTGACCCCATGGAAAGATGGAAACCCTGGTGGAGGAAGCAGCATTCTTCCTGCATTTTTTTTTTTTTTTTTTGAGACAGTCTCGCTCTGTCACCCAGGCTGGAGTGCAGTGGTGCAATCTCAGCTTATTGCAACCTCTGCCTCCTAGGTTCAAGCGATTATCCTGCCCCAGTCTCCCAAGTAGCTGGGGCTACAGGCGTGCACCACCACACTCAGCTAATTTTTGTATTTTTAGTAGAGACAAGGTTTTAGCATATTGGCCAGGTCTTGAACTCCTGACCTCAAGTGATCTGCCTGCCTTGGACTCTCAAAGTGTTGGGATTACAGGCATTAGCCACTGCACCCAGCCATCTTCCCTGCATTCGTAATCTGTCTCAGAAAAGGTTCTGATGGGGTCGGTCCTTTATCACTGGGAGAACGAACTCTTATAGCCTCAGACCTAGATTCCATGGTATCTCTTTCACTCAGGAGCAGTGTATGTTATAAGAAGAGTGAAGAGGAAACTTTGATGAGCTGACGAAATCAGTAACTAATTATTATAAGCTAGCTTAACCACAATAACCAGTGTTACCTAGCGAAGTTGGCATAAAAAGTAAACTACAAGCCAGTCTCACACGAGTCTAGATTAACATATCCCAAATAAAATATTTAATGCTATTTCATTGTTGTCATGGACATATTGGTTCAAATAATGTGAAGGAAAAAATCTAGAGATAAAACAACAAAGAAAATTATGATCAATATAACAAAATATAGGAATAAAGATAAGAATATGCCAACAAGGAACTGTGAAATCTGGAAAGCATAAATTTAGGTGGTAGAAGTCATAGTAGAATGTTAGCCAACCAACGTAAATGGATTGAATTCTCTACTGAAAGGCAAAAACTATTAGATTGGATGAGCAATGTACAACTCTTAGCAGTGTACAAAAGAAGCTTAAAGCACAGGTTTTAAAAATAAAAGCAAAGTTATATCATGAAAATACACATATAAAAATGAAACATGATCTTAGTAATAATATCAAAAGAAATAGGACTCAAAACAGAAAGCATAAACAGGGGCAGGCATCCCAGCACTTTTGAAGGCCAAGGAGGGCAGATCACTTGAGTTTAAGAGTTTGAGACCAGCCTGGGCAGCATGGCGAAGCCTAGTCTCTACAAAAACAAACAAACAAACAAAAAACAAAAACAAAAATTAGCCAGGTAAGGTGGCATGCACCTGAAGTCCCAGATACTCAGGAAGCTGATGTGGGAGGATCACTTAAGCTTGGAAAGTGGAGGCTGCAGTGCGCTGTGATTGCACCACTGCACTCCAGCCTGGGTGACAGAATGAGATTCTGTCTCCAAACAAACAACAACAACAAAAAACTAAACAAAAACATAACATAGGAGGAAGGAGAAAACATGAACTAATTACTGGTAAGTGGCAAATTAGTTTATGTTTTCTAAAGAGCAAATTTTCCATACATATCAAGAGCTTTAAATATATTTTTCATCTAAGAATTACTAAATCTTATCTTTGACCTAAGAATGACAATTCTAGGACTTTTTGGGAAGGAACCATTTAAGGATATGTGCATAGATTTATCTAGAGTGATATTCATTGTATCAGTATTTATAATATCAAAAATAGGAAAATGACCCAAGTCACTACCAATTAGGGTTTATATAAGTAAAATATATTACACCCATATGATAGAATGCTGTGCAGTGATTCAGTGTCACAGTTTCTGGGATGAGGGGAATGTTCTGTGTCTTGACTGCGATGGTGCCTATGCAGGTGTACACATTTTTCAAAACTCATCAAACTGTATGCTTAAAATCTGTACATTACTGTATGGAAATTACACTTTAATAAAGAGTCACAGTGATTAAAATGTTGTTGGCCTGGGAATGCAGTCATAATATATTGCTAAATGAAAAAAAGCAGACAACAAAACATTAGGTCAGTTATGATAGATTAAAAAGCATAAAAATATATGCACATGTAAAGCCAAAGGCCACATTCCCTAAATACATTTTTGGAATACTTAATTCTGTTCACTGTCTTATTCCAGACTTGTTGTCTGCAGAGCTCTGAAGGTCACTTTGGGATGCTCTGTAGCTGGTTTCTCCAGTTTTGTTTGTTTCTGGGGCCACTTCACTTCTAGTGCAGACTCTCCCACTCAGTTCAGTGAGGATCAAATTTGAGTGGCAGTTCCGGCGTAACCAGAAGTCACTTACAGTTCCTTCAAAATGTGATAACTCTTGAGGTCCTACATCAGCTGGGAGCCAGCTTAGCTCTTGGACTGAGCATCTTCAGGTGCTTCTTATAAGATTCTGGCCTCTGATAAGTATTGACTTCAATTCACTTTTGGCCCCAGAGAAGGAGAGTTGTGGCTCTGCCAATAAGACCCTGTCCATTTCCTGCCTCAGCAGGAGTGGCGGGAAGACAGTTTCGATCTTCAGAGAAAAGGCTCTCTTTATCCTCTTGGTGTCATCCAGTCTCCTTGGCTCATAAAGCAACATAACAGTCAACTGCATTTTTCTCAAAGCCCGGATTGTTCTGTCTTACATAACCCCACGTGGGGACACCCACAGTGCACTTTCAAAAATAATGCTCCTTCCAGGGAGTGAAGCAATGAGAGTTAAATATCCGTCTTGGCATCACCATCACCTGGACCAAAAGACCCATTTGCATCTCTCAAGGACAAGTAATTTCAGGGGCAATTGAGTCTAAACAGTACCATCTCCACCTCCCTTCCTCCCTTCTTCCCTTCTTCCATCTTTCACTTACCTATTATCTCTCTAAATCTGAAAGTACACTATCCTGCTGAAATCACATCCCATTCATGTAACACTGCAGTCCATAGCTTCTGCGTACACACAGAAGTTCTCAAGGTGGGCGATACCAAATACCAAGAGGATGCCTTAGAAGGAGGCTGAAGATATCCGAGGACTGGCCTGTCTAGCCCAGAGGTTACACTGTCATTAAATATCCAAAGAGCTTTTGTATAGATTTTCTTGTGGTGTATTTCCAGAGGAGAATTAGGACTGAGGTCTGTCTGTGCAGGCTAAGGAAGAATAGCCCATACTGGCCAACTGGTTGCTACATAATGATATTAGCTCCCCACCCGAGTATAGCAAAGCTCAATTGCCAGGCATGCTGTAGAGGGGATAGCTGTGGTTGATGTGGGTTTTACCACGTTGATGGTTCTGCTAGCTTGTGTTGTTTTGTTGCATGCAACAGAAACCACCTTTGGTTAACTCAAGTTGGAAAGGAATTCATTGGAAAGGATATAGTGTCCTTCAGAGCATTGAAAGAAAACTTGAGCAACCAAACCAGTTCTATCTGATTTTGGTTCTTGTGTTACTTTCAGCCTAAATTCAAATTCCAGAAGGAGAGAGGTTATTTGGCCAGGTCCAAGTTACCTAACCAACTCTTGGTTGGGCTTTTAAAAGGTTCTTTCAAAGAGTAAACACTGTGGGAGTAGGATGACTTTTCACAGGAGAATCCAGGCACTGATATAGGAAAAAAAGACAGCATAGATGTTGGGCAGATTGAAACAATGTGTTCGTTGCAATTTCTAAATGCTACATTGCAGATTGCAGAGAGATTGGATGCCTAAGGATTACTTGAGTAGCCTGCTAAAAACAGGCTTCACCTGAAGAGATACAGATTAGGACCTGGGAATCTGTATGTTAAAAAGTTCTTGGGTAATTCTGATGGATAGCTGGGTTTAGAAGCCAATGTAAGGCAATATGTATGATGGGTCTGAAACCAGAATGATTGAGTTTGAATTCCAGGTTGGCCACTAACTAGCCAATAATCTTGGGTTAGTTACCTAACTTCTCTGCTTCAGTTTCCTCATCTATAAAAAGAGGATGAAATGGCGCCCACCTCATAGGGTCCACGTGAGGATCAAATCAATTAACCTAGGTGTAAGAGCTTCATGTCATGACTCGCACATAGGACACGCTAATTAATATTATTGCCACCAGTGATCCTTTCAAGTCTTAGATTGTGCGTTTCAAAAGTCCAGCCTTATTTTGTCATTGCATGCATTCATCTTGCTTTCTGCAAAGTGGAAAGGCATCTCCCATGGGCTTGGAAGGAGGGGCTGATAAAATGATGGTGATGTGATAAAATGCAGTTCTCTTGACTGCCAAGTGAATTCCATATGATTCTTCTGCTCTCATTTGACACGGGCTGACTGCTTCTGCAATGCAGAACCTGTCTGTAAAGGTCAGGATGAATTGCTTCCAAACATCCCTTTGTCCCTCGCTGTCACAAAGACATAGAGCTTCATGCTGTGGAGGAAGAAGCAAATCCATGATGCTGGAAGGCCAGAGAACAGAAACCAACCATGCACAAAGAAGCGAGCCGCTTGGATTTGAATGAAGCTGATGCGTCCTATCTATAAATTATTTGGCTTCTCCTGGTTGGGAGGCAGGACCAGCCTCACAATTTCCCAGAAGACCTTAATTTCTGGAGCCTGCAGGCCTTGGGGGGCAAATGGAGAAATCAAAAGGCAGATGACCTTGGAGAGAAGCAGCCAGAAAGGATGTGAAAGGCCTTGGTTCTGGACTCAAGAAAACTCACGTTTCCTAGTCTTCTGTCTGTCTCTGCTCTTTTGTCTTCATGAGGGCTCCCCCACCTGCAGTGCTCTGGGTTTCTAGGATGTCTTAGTGTTCTTTTTTTTTTTAATAATATCTAAGAGCCAGCATTTATAGATACAATTCTGTCCTAAACACTTTACATATAACAACTCTTTATTCTTCATTATACCCTGTGAGATAGGTTATCATTCCATTTCACAGATGAAGAAACTGAGGTACTCAGAGACTAAATGACTTGCTCAAGGTCACTAGTGAGAGGTTCAGTCTTACGCTGTCTGGCTCGCAGGCCTATGTTCTTACCTAGTACCTCAAACTGCCTGGTAACCTCAACCCTATGTACCTGGACAAACGTTCCTGAAGCAGTCAGCTCTTGGTCCTGAAGCAGGCAACTCTCTTCTCTGAGAACTGCCTTTCCAGATATGCACCTCCGAAGATCTGTGACCCTGCAGCCTCGGTCTGATTTGATTCAGATGCATGTGGACATTTCTCTCAAACAGGATCAATCAAATGACCTCTTCCAGGAGTTTAGAATTTGGAATCAGAGGTTTTAGTCTGTACTGGTCACACCCTTCTTGACAACTGTTTATTGCATGGGAAAAGTGTCCAGCTTGATAAATTCTCACACGGTGAACTTTTCTTTGTAAGCAGAACCCCAGAAGCCCTTTTGTGCTCCTCCTTACACCTCCCTCCCCATCCATCAAAATGACCACTACCAGACCAGCAATGCTTTGCCTGTTTTTCCCCCCAGTGATCTATTTTATTTTGGGAAGAATTCTTAATATGAAATCTACCCTCTTAACTAAGTTTCGAATGTAAAATGCATCGTTGTTGACTATAGATGCAAACTAGACAGCAGCTATCTGGAGCTTATTCATCTTGACTGAAACTTGATGCCCATCAGTGAGTAATTCCCCATCTCCCCCTTATTCCAGGCCCTAGTCACCACCCTTCCACTCTGATCCTATCAATTTGACTACTTTAGATAGTTTACATAAGTGGAATCATCTAGTATTTGTTTTCCTGTGACTAGTGTTTTTCATTTAGCATAATGTCCTTAGGGTTCCTCTATGTTGTCTCATATTGCAGAACTTCCTTCTTTTTTGGGGGCTGAAAAATATTCCATCATAGACATAAAACACATTTCCCTGATGCATTTGTTCGTCAGTGAACACCTAGATTGCTTCCACATTTAGCTGTTGGGAAGAGTACTGCAGTGAACGTGGAACTGCTAACGTTTCTTCAAGATGTTAATTTCAATTCTTTTGGATAAATACCCAGAGGTGAGAGTGCTGAATCATATGGTGGTTCTATTTTTAATGTTTTGAGGAACCCTCACATGGGCTAAGGACTTGAATGGGCAGTTTTCCAAGGAAGACATACAAATGACCAATAGGTATACGAAATTTTTAAAAGCTCAACATCACTAATCACCAGGCAAATGGAAATCAAAACCACAATGAGATATAATTTCACACTTGCTAGGATGACTGTTTTTTTTTTTTCTTTTTTTTGAGTTGGAATCTTGCTTTGTCGTCCAGGCTGGAGTGCAGCCAGGCTGGTGCTATCTGGACTCACTGCAAACTCCATCTCTCAGGTTCAAGTGATTCTCCTGCCTCAGTCCCCTAGAGTGCTGGGATTACAGGCGTGAGCCACTGTGCCTAGCCTATTATTATTATTTTTTTTTTTAAAGACAAGTGTTGGCAATGATATGAAGTGATTGGAATCCTTATACACTGTTTGTGGGAATACAAAATGGTGCAGATGCTATGGAAAACAGTTTGCCTGCTTTTGAGCACTTAGAAAACAAAACTAGGTTGGGCACAGTGGCAGGAGGACCATCTCAATCCTCGTGAGCCTGTAATCCCAGCACTTTTGTAGGCGAGGTGGGTGGAATCACTTGAGGTCAGGAGTTCAAGACCAGCCTGACCAACATGGCAAAACCCCGTCCCTGATAAAAATACAAAAATTAGCCAGGCGTGGTGGTGCACACCTGTAATCCCAACTACTCGGGAGGCTGAGGCAAGAGAATCGCTTGAACCTGGGAGGCAGAGGTTGCAGTGAGCTGAGATCACGCCACTGCACTCCAGCCTGGGTGACAGAGCAGGACTCCATCTCAAGCAAAAACCAAAACCCAGAATTATACATTAGACTGTTTCTTGTGTCTGGCTGCTTTCTTCTATATTTGTGTGTGTATGTGGCCACATGACATTGAAAGGACCCATAGCATCCTGTTCATCAGGATGCTAAGCTTCAGAGCCAGCAGGGGCCAGGCAGGTGGGTGAGTGAGTAACATGTGTGACCACAGGTGTGTCCCACTGGCCCATGCACACCCCGTCTGAAAGGGGCTGCTGCACTCAGCTCCGTTTCCTAATTCCTGCTCTTCGAACGACCGAGGTCTAGGTTTTCCCTTTTTTTTCCAGAGAAATATGAAATCCCCTAAATTTAGATTTCGACAGAAAATTCAAGAATTACAACTGTGGTGTATTTTAAACACATTTTTGGACTGAATTCCTTCTGTGAACCTCCAGTTTACAACTTCTGCATCTGTAGGTGGGGACTGTCAGTGGACGGTCTCCCCCACCCCACATCTGAGGGGAGAAAGGAAAATGTAAATTTAGTCAAATCGGCCTTCTTTGGAGAGTAGAGGGTGTGCAGTAGTCCAAGGCAGGGAGCTTTAAAAGAATGCAGAAGTCTTTTTTCTCTCTTCGTGTCTGAGGTTGAAACTGGCTGGGACACATCCTTGGTTAGGAATCAGTAGCTATAGCGCCCCCTGCTGTCCTTTAGCACCCTCTTCGTGTCCAGTGAGATCTGCAGGTGGGGCTAGAGGCCACTTGCTTCTCCTGCAAGCTTCAGGAGGAGGATTCATCATTTTGAATATTGCTCAAGTGCCTACTGCTGCCAGTGACTTCATAGGCTCCTGTTAGACTCACCTTCACTTATATTTTGTCAGTTACTCCCTCAGTCAGACCTTGCCTCTTTATTTATTTATTTTTCTTTGTGAGACAAGGTCTCACTGTGTCACCTATGAGTGCAGTGGCACCATCAAGCCTCTGCCTCCCAGGCTTAAGTGATCCTCCTGCCTCAGCTTCCCGAGTAGCTGGGGCTATAGGCACGAACCACCACTCCCAGCTAATGTTTTAATCTTTTTGTGGAGATGGGTTTCATCATGTTGCCCAGGCTGGTCTCAAACTCCTGGGCTTAAGCAATCCTCCCACCTCAGCCTCCCAAAGTGCTGGGACTACACAGGTGTGAGCCATCATGCCCGACCACCACTCTAATTTTTAAAAATTGGAGGTAGGGTAAGAAGAACCAGGCCAGACTGTCCTTCCCACAATTCCAGTCTCACTGTTTCTATCTGTTGAAAAGCATTTCTGGCATTTGCTTGGTACCTTTCCCTGGTTTATGGGCTGAAATAGATTTTGTCCCATTTTTAAACAATTCCTTCTGGTACTGTCAGGGATAGTCTCTGGATGACAGCAAAGTGAAAGGCATAGGCTCAAGTTTGTGGTCTTGCAAGTTAATAAAGAGTGTGGACTTTGGAACCAGCTTGCCTGGGCTCCAGTCTTGGCTCTGCTTGACCCAGAGGCTTGAACCTGCTTTTGCCTTCAATATTGGTCTTTAGGTCCTGGCTTCATTCCTTAATGCTGCATCTCAGCCTTTCCTCATGAAACTTTCTGTCTTCAATCCTTTTCACCCAAGGATGAATCTCCCAAATTTCACTGATGAGTGCTGTTCTAAGGATTGATGTATACTAACTCATTTAATCCTCACACTATGAGAAAGATGCTTTTTTAACACCCGTTTCATAGAGGAGGAAACTGAGGCCCAGAGAGTGAACTGACCTGCCAGGCCACATGACTAATCAGAAGTAGAGTCTAGATTTGAATTTGGCTCTAGATCTGGCTCTTGGCCACCATGATCTGCTGCTGCCCACCTGTCTCATCCTCACTGAGAAGACCCTTGTTCAACTCCACTAACCCTCCCCAGACCGGTAACCTCTGGTCCTGTCTCCCTGCTTCCTCTCTGTCTCACTGGCCTACTCTTTTCACACCTTTCTAAAAACAAAACATGGTCATGTCATCCTCTTTGCTGAAAACATGTCAATGGCTTCCCATTGTTCTTGGGACAAAGTAAATACTGTTTGAAGTGCCTGCAAAGCAGGGTGGACATACATCCTCCCCTGCCAAGCTTGCCTATAAGCCAAATTGGTTTGTTCTGTTGCATCAGCGTCCCACAACATTGGTGCCCTTGTCATCCTCACCGGAGTCTCTGTTGGAAGATACAGGATATGGTTGTCCTCCTCATGAGGCCCTGCGTGCTCTGGTCCCAGGGTCCTTCCAGCCTTTGCTTGACTCCTCTGAGTGCCTTCTTCACTCCTGTGCTCTTCCTGCCACTAGCATTTGCACGTCCTGCTCCCTCTGCTGAGATGCTCTTCTCTCTCTTCTTCCCCAAGAGTTCAGTGGGTCTCAATCCTGGTTGCATAGTGGAATCATCTGCAGGGCTTTTAAACTGAATGCAGTGCCTATGCCCATTCCAGACCAACTAAGTCCAAATCTCTGGTTGATTCAAAACCTCTCAATTGCATGCAAGGTTAGGGGTCCTGGTCAACTCAGGCTGGTTCTCTAGGCTGCAGCTCAAGTATTACTTTCTCAGGGAAACCCTCCCTGACCTCCCTGACCAGGCCGATTCCCAAAATTTTGTACTCAGAGCACCACAAACCTCTTCTCACTGTCACACATCATAGGGACATCCAAATATTAGGTTGGTGCAAAAGTAATTGCGGTTTTGCTATTAAAAATAATGGTGCAATAGTAATTAGTTAAAAGTAATTAAAAATAATGACAAAACCACAGTTACTTTTGCACCAACCTAATATTTACTTGCATGGTGACAAAGAGCTCAGATTCTGGGTAAAAATGAATCACTAGTTGTGTGACCTTGGGCAAGTTACTTAACTTCTCTGTGTCTCAGTTTTCTCCCCTATAAAATGGGAATGATCAAAAACCTGTGTCACATGGTTGTTGAGGATCAAATGAGCTCCTAATATGTAAGGCACTTAGAACAGTGCCTGGCACATGGTATTATATGTGTTAGCTGTTATCGTACAAGTTATTAATTATTACTATCGAGATGGAGTCTTGCTCTTGTTGCCTAGGCTGGAATGCAGTGGCATGATCTTGGCTCACCACAACCTCTGTCTCCCAGGTTCAAGCCATTCTCCTGCCTCAGTCTCCCAAGTAGCTGGGATTACAAGCATGCACCACCATGCCCGACTAATTTTGTATTTTTCATAGAGATGGGGTTTCTCTGTGTTGGTCAGGCTGATCTCGAATGCCCGACCTCAGGTGATCCACCTGCCTCGGCCTCCCAAAGTGCTGGGATTACACAGGTGTGAGCCACGGCCCCCAGCCTGCACTAGTAATTCTTACCCTCTGCTGGGATCTGTAAATCCCTGAAGGTGAGGTCAGCATCTGCTGTTTGATTGCTCCACACCTAGGATGGTGCAAGCACATAATAGCTCTTCAATACCTGTCTGTTCAGCAGAGTGGTGTCCTAGTGATGCTTTTGGTAAAGGATGAAAGGTGAGATGTGGGATTGCAAAAAAACAAGAAGCATAGATATCAGAGTCAGCCTGCACAGAACTCACCTTCCTCAATTAGGGCCCTTGGCTGCTGGCTCAGGGTCATTGTTTCTAGTGGTCCTGAGGATCAGAGCCTGCATGGACTTGCTGTGTGCAGAGCCCCCGGCGCAGATGGCCGCCTGGCAGGCATTCGCTCCAGCAGCATCCTTTGCAGGAATGGGAGGCTCCTCTGTAATTCACAAACTCACGGTGTCCTTCTAAACAGAGGACCTTTCTGCTCTTCTGAAATGCAGACTTGGGTGTGCTGAGAGCTTCTGTGACAGAGGATGCTGTTCAGGAAGCTGGGCACCCGGGGCTGCACCTGGAAACCAAGCTGGCAGCAGCTTTGCAAGTTCAATAACCTTGTGTTATGATCTTGCATTTAGGTGACCATCACTTAGGAAGAAGGGGTGCTCAGACCACTTCCCTTGATTGGCTTACGACATTGTGGGGGAGAGGTAGGGAGGGGAGGAGATGGGTGTGGTTTTGTGGGTGATGGTGGATTTACTTATAATATGAGGGTGTGATCTGCTGCTGTGTGACTGTTCCCTGAAACTACTCTACACCCTGAGCAATGAATGCACAACCTGGCCTGCACAGGAAGAGGTGGGGCGCACTCTGTGAACAGCCCCCACCAGAACTCAAAGGCCCCTGGGGAACACCCAGCCTAATCCCTTTGTTTTCTGAAGAAGGAACTGAGACCAGGCCATGGCAGTGACTTGCCCAAGATCACAGATGTCATTTTTATTCTAAGCTAACATTTATCATATGGATATTACATGCCAGTCACTGTAAGCTATAGCGCTATAATCATAATTTTATTAATCTGCACAAATCTAGAAAGTGGACACATTTATTTATTATATTCAGCAAATACATATATAGTATATATATGGTGTGCCAGGCACTCTGCTGAGTCCTTTACAAATATTAATCCATTAAGTTCTCATAATCTTGTGAGAATTTAGTGAATTATTATTATTTTAATCAATTTATTTATTTATTTATTTATTTGAGACAGAGTCTCGCTCTGCCTCCCAGGCTGAAGCGATTCTCCTGCCTCAGCTTCCTGAGTAGTTGGGATTACAGGTGCCCGCCACCATGCCTGGCTAGTTTTTGTATTTTTAGCAGAGACAGGGTTTCACCATGTTGATCAGGCTGGTCTCAAACTCCTGACCTCAAATGACCCACCCACCTTGGCCTCCCAAAGTGCTGGGATTACAGGTGTGAACCACTGCACCTGGCCTTATTTCCATTTTAAAGATGAGGACGCTGAAGCACAGAAAATTTAGGTAACCTGTCCAAAGTCACACAGCTAGGAGGTCATTGAGTTGGGAGTCAATCCCAGACAGTCTGACCTTGCAGTGCCTGCTCCAGCGCTGTCATTTATCTCCACATGACAGCAATTTTCTCCATTTTACAGGTGAGAAAATCAAGGCTCATATAGCTCAAGTAGCTGGCTCAAGGCTGCATGACTGGAAATTCCTGGAGCTGGCATTGAATTTGCACATTCCAGCTATAGAGTCTGACTCCTGATCTCATACTAAACTCCCTCTCAGGGAGTCTAGTGTCTTTTGGCTGAGGGGTCCAAGCTGGGAACAGGTCATAGGGGTTGAGGCAGAACCTAAAGCCAGCAGGTGGAGGTGGGCTGGTGTCAGACAGGTCTACCTGGGTTGACTCTGAACCTTATGCAGTGGAGCAGTTATCCCTTTCCTACGGGACAATGCCTTAGCTAGGTGGCTACTGCCTAGTTCCACCCTCTAATTCCTCAAGATGTCAGCTTAAACTTCACTTTCTGAGGGAAGCTCTCCTGATTCTAACTGGCTGACTCTCACCAGCCGACTCTCTCATTGTAAATTCTCTGAGCACTGAACTTCTCCTTTGCAGCTGCTGGACGTGTACATTGGTTTATGCTTCTTATTATTTTCTCCAACTAGTCTGACACAGGAAAGGTGCTCAATGAATATTCGGTGAATAAATGGTTAAATAAATGAATGGCTTGTAGTTGTAGTGAAGAGAATTGGCATAGGAAATCAAGACTAAAGTTCAAGAAGTAGAAATATATATGATGTTTATTGGAAAAAGTCACAACTCAGTAGGCACAGGGATACCCTGAGCAGTGATAATAATTAATAGTTAATAAAAGCCAGGCTCGGTGGCTCATGTCTGTAATCCCAGAACTTTGGGAGGCTGAGGTGGGCAGATTATGAGGTCAAGATATCAAGACCATCCTGGCCAACATGGTGAAACCCCATCTCTACTAAAAATACAAGAATTAGCTGGGCGTGGTGGTGGGTGCCCATAGTCCCAGCTGCTCAGGAGGCTGAGGCAGGAGAATCACTTGATCTCAGCAGGCGAAGGTTGCAGTGAGCCAAGATCGTGCCACTGTACTTCAGCCTGATGACAGAGTGAGACTCTGTCTTAAAAAAAAAAAAAAGTTAATAATAATAGCTGATACTTATTGAGTGCCTGCTCCGTGTCAGGCAGTTGTTTTAAAAGTTGTAGGTAATTCACTCCCTGTAACAGCTTCGCAAAACAAATATTGTTATCCCCAGGGATAACTACCTCTAGGGTTATTATCCCACCTACCCCTAGGGTTGTTACCCCTAGTTCACAGTTTAGGTTAAGGAGGGATAACATAAAGAAAGCTGGCCCAAGGTCACCATTTCTTCCCAGCTTTTAACAAATATTCTGAGAATACCACATTCCCTATCAAAATTATGGCTCACCATGGCTGTGAGTTTCACCCAGAGGCCTGGGTGGTCATGGTGAGAGCTGGAAATACATCTCTGGAAGACATTTTCAGATATGCTATGGAGGCTGGCACACGTGGGCTAAGAGCTGCTGGCCTAGCTAATGAACTAAGGTTACTCACTGAAACAACAGGTATAAATCCTGAAGCAGAAAAGACATGCTTTTAACGTGGATGGCAAATGTTGTCTACCAAGAAGATCCAAGAAAATAAGCAAACACCCTTTGCCAAGAATGTCTGGTTATAAAATAAAGATGTAAATGACAGTAACTTTTCTGTATTTTAGCAATAGTGAGTTAAAATAAAATGGAAAAAATCCCAGTTAAAATAGCAATAAAGAAGGTAAAATACATAGGAATAAATACTTAGGCCCCAACTAAGAAGAGTTTAGAGGGGGGAAGTCTTTTCTGGAAAAATACAAGGCTCAAATTACATGTGAATCCCTGCCCCCCACCCCCCTCCCTGCCTCCCCACACCGTCTCTTTTTCTCCTGGCAGCCGTGGTTCTAGATCACACCCCACCTCACCCCTTAGCTCAGTCACAGCACCTAGCTCTGCACAATTTCTTATTCTAAATTCTGATTGGCCCAGTTCTTCCTTCATAAATTTCATGTCACTGACCAGACCTTGGTCTATCCAGCATTGGCTGGAAGCATGAGGTCAGATGCCTTACTGCCCACTGAGCTGGTGCTTTAGGTTGGAATTTTTCTAGAAGGGTCAATAAGTGGAGCAGCCAGTGACTGGCATTTCCAGTACAACCTGGAAGAATACATGGGTGAGAATAACCAAGAAAATTTTGAAAGCAAACAGGAATGCTAAGGGAGTGGCCAGTGGGTATAAAAATGCATGTCTCTAGATACCAAGAGCTTATCCCATGGTATGGTGCAAAGGTAGGAATAGAGAGACAGATCAGTGGAGCATAAAACAATATTTAAAAATGAGCCAAGAATACATAAGAAATTTGTGTATAATAAAAGAGGCATTTCAAATCAGCAGGGAAAAGATGCATTTCATACATTGCTGTCTAAACATTAAGAAATAAAGGTATTTCTTGAGAGCTCATGCCAAAATGAATGCCAAGGGAAATGATGATTTCAATGTAAAAAAGTGAAACCATAAAAGACTACAAGAAAATATCACGAAGGACTTTCTAAATATGACAGCAGACACAGAGACCATGTGGGAAAAGGGAAAAATGTGCACTTTATTAAACACGCACGCACACACGCATGTACATGCACACACGCATGCACGCACACAGGCACACACACATGCACTTACATGCATTATATGTTAAAAAAAGAACATCTACAAAATTAAAAGGCAAATGAGAAACTGGGAAAACATTTTCCACATGTATCATAGGTGAAGCGTTAATATTCTTAATATACAGGAAAATTTGTTATAGACAGAAAGAAACAAACTTGAATTTTAAAACAGGCAAAGGACATGGGCAGAAAATTAATGATAACAGTGAACATTTCTTCTTCTTTTGTTTGTGTTAGAGGCAGGGCCTTGCTCTGTCACCCAGGCTAGAGTGCAGTGGTGCAATCACTGTAGCCTTGAACTTCCAGCCGCAAGTGATACTCCCACTTCATCCTCACAAGTAGCTGGGACTATAGGCATGCACCACCATACCTGGCTAATTTTTTAATTTTTTGTAGAGATAGAGACAAGATACTGTGTTGTCCAGGCTAGTCTCAAACTCCTGGGCTCAAACAGTCCTCCCACTTTGGCCTCCCAAAGTGTTGGGAATACAGGCACGAGCCAGTGCACCTGGCAGAACATTTCTTTATTTCTTTATTTCTTTTTTTTGTTTTTTTGAGATGGAATTTCACTCTTGTTGACCCGACTGGAGTGCAGTGGCGTGATCTTGGCTCACCACAACGTTCACCTCCCGGGTTCAATCGATTCTCCTGCCTCAGCCTCCTGAGTAGCTGGGATTACAGGCATGTGCCACCATGCCCAGCTAATTTTCTATTTTTAGTGGAGAAGGGGTTTCTCTGTGTTGGTCAGGCTGGTCTCGAACTCCCACCCTCAGGTCATCCACCCACCTTGGCCTCTCAAAGTGCTGGGATTACAGGCATGAGCCACTGCGCCCAGCCACGTTTCTTAAATGTTCATCTTCACCAGCAACTTTTTGCAGCTTCCATGCAGTATCTCACTGGACTCTCTCTCATTAACCTAGGAATTAAGCATTATTATTATTCCAGTTTTCATACAAGGAAACAAAAACTTAAAAGAGTTAAGTAAGTTTCCCCAGAGTCAAAAAGTTAATAACTGGAAGAGCGAAGAGTTAAGCTTAAATGTGGCTATCAATTCACCCCTAATATTGACATGGACTGCAGTGCAGATGTTAACCCAGGAAATCGTATTTTAAATTCTACCAAAGTTTACGCAATAGAAGCTTATCCTTCAAATGGAATAATTACGCATTCGCCAAAGGGGCGGGGTTAGAAGAGGGCGGGGCATATCAGGCCACTGAAGCAAATCACCACCAAGCCCGCGGATGTTTACATGGCGTTATTGGCTCTATTCATTCCCCTCTCCAGGAACAAAATGGATTGTCACCAAATTATAGTGTCCCCTTTTCAGTTGTGCCATGCGCGTGTAATTACAGCTTCTTAAATTCTCCACTTTTCATGCTCACAAAATCTCAGTCTACCCAGTCTCAATGAAGTCTTCTCTACATTTTTTGTCTTTTGCAAATTTCTGGCCTTCTGTTTGCAGTTGTGAGCATGGCGGTACTGATGTGTTATCCAGGGCGGTAGTACAAGAGGTGAGATTTTTCGTAGTACCCAGATAAACCCTAAAATAGTCTACTTTACATCAAAAGGATAGAAAAGTCTGTGCTGAGAAATTTTACTGTCTGCCTACTTTGTTCTCTCTTGCCTCCATAAACACTTTTATGAGTTTTTTGTTTTGTTTTTGTTTTGTGTGTGTGTGTGTGTGTGTGTGTGTGTGTGTGTGTGTGTATCCTGCCACAGGCGTAATTAAGAGTCTACTTTCCTCAGTTACTCAGGAGGCTCAGGCAGGAGGATCACTTGAGCCCAGAAGTTTCAGGCTCCAGTGAGCTATGATCTTGCCACTGTGCTACAGCCTGGGCAATATGGTCAAACTTGTCTCTAAAAATAATTTTAAAAAGAAAGGATATATACTTTCCTCTCACACCTCCCTTTCTCTCACACACAAAAGATACCATGCAATATACACACTTCAGCACCTTGATTTTCTTCTTTGTTTCACTTAAAAAATACAACCTTGGTCAGGTGCGGTGGCTCACGCCTGCAATCCTCGCACTTTGGGAGGCCAAGGCAGGCAGATCGCTTAAGCTTGATCTCAGGAGACCAGCCTGGCTAATACGGTGAAACCCTGTCTGTACAAAAACTATAAAAAGCAGCTGGGCATGGTAGTGCACATCTGTAGTCCCAGCCACTTGGGGGGCTGAGGCAGGAGGATCGCTTAAGCCTGGAAGGTTGAGGCTGCAGTGAGCCGAGATTGCGCCACTGCACTCCAGCCTGGGTGAAAAAGTGACACCTTGTCTAAAAAAAAAAAAAAAAAGGGAAAAAAAACACTTGAGATTTTTTCTGTATTAATGCAGAGAATTTCTTCATTGTTCTTTATACCTGAGTAGTCTTCCGTTATGTGGCTACACTATGATTTATTTAAGCAACCTCTTCCCAGTGACACTGATCGTGTTTAAAGCTGATGCTACTCTAAACGGGGGCTCAGTGAGTAACTGTAGCCATCTGTTATTTCCTATGTATCCAGGTTATTTCACCTTCGTCCAACATGATCAAGTCAAAGGGAAAAAGAATTTGTAATTTTTAAAAGGCGTGTATACTTTGGATAGATAGCGTGAAATTGCCTTGACAGGGTAACACCAGTTGGCCCACCCACCGGGAATGTGTGCGTCTGTTTCTCCACAGCTTTTCAACAGAAACTGCTGGGATGAACATTTTTAAAAATTTTGAATTGTCTACTTCATTTTAAGGTGCATTAGAAAAGACAGTTTGCACATTGAACCCTCGAGTTCACACTCTTAGTTTCATTTTTAAAAATAGGTTTATTTAAATGAAAATGGCAGTACGGAGTTGAAGAAGAGTGTCAAGTAAATATTATGTTGGTGCAAAAGTCCTTGCAGTTTTTTCCATTACTTTCAATGGTAAAAACCACAATGACTTTTGCACCAACCTAATAATGTTATCAGTTGATTGCAGGCATGAAAAGTCATGGCAATTCCTGACTGAAATTGAAGTGTTTCCATGTGATTTTTTCTCTTGGGAATAATAAAACAGAGAGGTTGTGTGTCCTGTGTGCAGGACACTGTGCTTGGGGTTTTGTCAACGCACTGTCTATAAAATGGGTACTGTTACTAGACACATTTTATGGCTGAGGAACCAGAGACTCAGGGAGGTTAAGTCACTTGCCTGAGGTCACACAGCTAACTCTGGAGCCTGTGTTTGTTAATTTCCCTCTGTTCTGAGTGTATTTCCAACTGGGACCTTCAGTTGAACCTTGCCTACCTACCCCATGGGGAACAGACCCTCAGGAGCTTTCAGAGCTTGCAAATGCCCAGGGATGACACAGTCTGACTTTGCAATTTGCTTTTCCTTTCTCCTCTGTGGACACTGTTAGCTTGTTGTTTTCTCTGTGTGTGCTTCATTTCAGCTTCCTTATTCCTGCAGTTTTACTTCGGCTCAGCCAGATTTCAGCCCATGTGGACAAAGCTGCACAGCCCATTCCGACCGAGAGAGGCCCTTCCTTCCTTCCTTCCTTCCTTCCTTCCTTCCTTCCTTCCTTCCTTCCTTCCTTCCTTCCTTCCTTCCTTCCTTCCTTCCTCTTTCTCTTT
>PVKV010020646.1:0-39339 GCA_004027835.1 Alouatta palliata
TTTTTTTTTTTTTTTTCTTGAGTGGGAGTCTTGCTGTGTCGCCAGGCTGGAGTACAGTGCTGTGATCTTGGCTCACTGCATCCTCTGCCTCCCAGGTTCAAGCAATTCTCCTGCCTCAGCCTCTAAAGTAGCTGGGACTACAGCCACCACACCCAGCTAATTACTTTCTTTTTATCTTTAGTAGAGACAGGGTTTCACCACATTGGCCAGAATGGTCTCTGTCTTTTGACCTCATGAGTAGAGATGGGGTTTCACCATGTTGGCGAGGCTGGTCTCCAACCCCTGACCTCAGGTGATCCACCCGTCTCGCCCTCCCAAAGTGCTGGGATTACAGGGGTGAGCGACCGCACCCAGCCTCCCCTTCTAAATATGTCTGTGTTCTTAAACCATTTATCCAGTGATGACTGCATTTTATTTATTTTGTAGGGTATCTTTAATTTTATTGGTACTGATATTTTAAACTATGATTATTATATTAGTAATAGTACTTATATAATGATTCCAATTTTACCTCACTAGGTACTTTTCAATGTTTCAAATGCCTTTCAAATAACAATTTTACTTTTAAAACACCACCTTTTATGTGTTTACAACTGAAATACAAATGGGAAGAAATTAGAATTATCATAATCTGTATCTATTACTACAATTAATGTTATCACCGTTACTATTAAAAGGCTGTATCTTGGATATAAGATAACATAGTAAAAACCAAGGCCTTAACTTTGATAACTTTTCTAATTGTTATTCTTTCTTAAGTCATAATGCTACTATATAACAATCAAATGGAGCAGACAATGAGTACAATACAATGAGTGAAGGTTGAATAGGTATCAGAAGTTGTTTATATATCTAAAATTTTCCATTTTAAATGAAATATTGAGAATATTGGTTTTACAAGCAATTGTTTATCCAGATGTGCTCAGAGGAGAGATGTCTTAATGGAAAAAGCATGACTGAAGCATAAATGGAAACTTTCCTCACAGAAGAGATCTGGAAAGGTTATGGTGAGCCTCAGTCACTGAAGCGTACTACATATTTCTGTGTTCTCTGCTTTCTTAACTCGTGAGATGTGACCCGATTTTTTTCTCGTTTATTCAAGGTCATCACTAAACTTACAGAAGACCAAAGAGAAAATAATACAAAGGAGGCATAGACAAAGGAGAGTTTAGATGTGTATTTTAAAATATCAAAATGATTTAAAATAACTTATAATGAAAGGGTCATTTAAGAAGGGCACTGCTTAAAATTTAAGCAGGCAGTAATGGAAAGCGACAGACCTCAAACAATTTAAGCCTTTCACAGTTGAGTGAATTCACAGTGACAGCAAGACAAGGATGCGCTAACTTACCTCTGCAGGACCTTGGCGATGGCTTCACAGGCTCTCCCCAGGCTGAGTTCATCACCTAGTTCTGCAGAGATTTTACAGTCAGTGTCAAGGACCTATCAGGAAAGAGAAATACATATTGAACCTGTAGCACAGCCAGATACACTGATGTTTCATTTCATAACAGAAAAGATTAAAATTAATAGTTGTTTTTAATGCCTCTATAAAATTTTCTGTTGGTTAAAAATTCATGTTGGTTTGGTTTATTTTTATCTACAGTATAACTTGTTTTGTGGCAATCTCCCTAAGCCATGACAGTGAGGTCTTACTTTTGCAAAAAATAATTATTTTCTTGGACACGTCCCCAAATATATGACTTAGGTGTGAATAAATAATTGAATGGTTTTTACAACATTATTTTAAAATATGGGACTATTATGTAGGGTAATAGAAGGCAGATTATAATATTCTACTATGATAGCTTAAATATCACTTTTCTTTCTATAAATAGCTATTTGAAAAGCATGAATTTAGGTGTGAGGCAATTTCTAAATCTATCATTTTATTAGATGCATAGCTCATAGTTTGTACATGTATACAGTTTACACCAAAATTATTTCTTACAAATGTATTTCATTACCAACAATCTCGTCAATAATCAAAAGATTACAGCTTCCACAGCCAAACATGTGATCTTAATTTAATTTAACACTGACATCATCTGTATGGTATAATTTTCCCTTTTCCTTTTTTCCCTCTTTTGATGCCCAGAAGGAGAAAAAAATACATAAAACAAAATCCCCATTCTTCCTTTTTCCTTCATTATTACTTGACCCAACCTATTACACACATGAAGACACAGGAAATCTCCAAAGACTTCTATGGAAATCCTTTTTGCACATTTTCTGAGATAGAATTAGCAAAAGTCATTTGATGGCATTTGGAAGACAGAGTCACTGTGAGGGACGACATAAAAGCACCTTGTCTGCTTCTGCTTGAATCAGGCAGCCTAGAAGGTTTAAGTCTGAGTGGCAGGGTCGATATTTTCTTTGCTTTCTTAGTGTTAATATTTGGGAAATAATTTCAATGAGGCTGTTGCGACACTTCATAAAATTTGAGTTTCATGTGGTTTGCAAGTGACTGTTTGACATAATGCTATTATTAAATGTATTTATTTTTAATTGATAACATATCCATCACTTTACAAATTACCATTTGTTAATGTGGTGAGAATGGTAAAAATGTATTCTTTTGGCAATTTTGAAATATACATTATTATTACCTTTGATTTTTAGTTTTAAATCTCTTAATAACCCTTGTGTAAACCTGAGAATATTCTTTCACCCAGTCTTACATAACTAGTAGCACTTAGCTCTAATCTGATATGAATTGACATAGACCTTTCTGAGTTAAAGGGCAGTACCTCTGAATTTTGTAAATTTATAAGAGATCTTTTTTAATCCAAATATCAAAATATTTAGGAAGAGACTTTCGAGTGTCTTTTCAAGGTCCATATAATGTATATGACATTCTAGAAGTTTAAAGTAAAGATTGAATACAATTATATTTTGTTCCAAAATAGTTTGTTTTTTCAGCAAATACTGTTATTGTGTCTCAGGCACTATGTTAGACCATAGGCTCTTAAGTAGATGAGAATATGCCTGTAACCCTCAAGGCATTTACAGTTTGGTGCTCCAGACTTTGGACTGATACAACTATGTGAATTAGCAATGACGGAAAACAGGTTTCTCCAGGGCTTAAGCCATGCTTATACTGTACCACTGTGTCATGACCGTGATCTCCATGGGCTCTGAAGCACATGGCAATAATCAGAGGTGCCCAATTTCATCTGTGAGGTGTGACTCTTCAGCCCATGGATAGAAGGGTAGGTTCCCAAGAAGTTACAGGTAGATACTTCAGTGTTGATGACTCCTATCCCATACCACTGTGCCATAATTCCTGGGAGCAGAGGGGCAAAAAACAGCTTTGGCTTTGCACTTGATTCCCTAGCAACTTCCCCATGGAGACAGATGTGGCCTGCTGAAATGAACACTACCTTAGGATAAGAACACTTGGATTCACGTCCTAGCTCTTCCATACCCAACACATTTGAGCCAGGAAAGCTAATGGCAATTTTCTCATAGTAAAAAAGAAAATCTACCTCTGAGAATTGTTGTGATGGTACCGTGAGATATCTAAAGTGCCATGTAGATATTAGGACAATAATTCTTTGGAAACCTGTTAATTAGCCACCAGTGAACAGCTCCTGGTAGGAGTGTCCCTCCTCAAAGTAAAGACAACTGATCTTATTTGTGGTGTGAGAGAGTTTGGGTATTTCCTTAAACAATTTACATAAAAACAGGAAATATACAGGCAATAGTTCATTATTGACCAAATAGGGAAAATGTTAATCACATGAAATCCACATGAGGATCTTGCAAAGGAGCTGCTCTAAATCAAAGACATACCCTTTGCTCCTCAGGAAAATGAGCTGTAGTGGCAGAAAGGAGTGCATACAGGTGAAATCATAAGGAGATTACTAGACAAAACCCAATTATGTAGTTCAAACTAAAGAGAGTAGGAAGGTCGTTATTAAAATAAAAAAGCATTAAAATGTGTGGAAAAATAATATGATACTACAAATTCTGTAGAAGATATAGATGTTTTAATTTATAAGAAGAAAATCAACCCTATTAAAAAGTGGGCAAAGGAGGTGAAGAGACACTTGAAAAGATGATACAATGTGGCCAACAAGCATATGGAAAAAAGCTCAATATCAGTGGTCATTAGAGAAACGCAAATCGAAACCACAATGAGATACCATCTCACAGCAGTCAGGATGGCTACTATCAAAAAGTAAAAAAATAACATATGCTGGCAAAGGTTGCAAAGAAAAGAGAATGCTTATACACTGTTAGTGGGAGTATAAATTAGTTCAACCATTGTGGAAAACAGTGTGGCGATTCCTCAAGGGGCTAAAAACGGAACTACCATTCAACCCAGCAATCCCATTACTGGGTATTTACCCAGAGGAATATAAATCATTCTACCATAAAGACATATGCATGCAAATGTTCACTGCAGCACTATTCACAATAGCCAAGACATGGAATCAACCTAAATGCACATCAGTGCAGACTGGATAAAGAAAATGTGGTACTTATGCACCATAGAATACTATGCAGCCTAAAGAAAGAATGAGATCATGTCCCTCGCAGCAACATGGATACAGCGCGAGGCCATTATCCTTAGTAAACTAACACAGAAACAGAAAACCAAATACTGCATGCTCTTACTTACAAGTGGGAGCTAAATGATGAGAACTCATGGATACAAAGAGGGAACAGCAGTCACTGGGGTCTGCTTGAGGATGGAGGGTGGGAAGAGGAAGAAGATCAAAAAAATAGCTATTGGGTACTAGGCTTAGTACCTGGATGATGAAGTTATCTGTAAAATAAACCCCTGTGACGCAAGTCTACCTATATAACAATCCTGCACATGTACTGCTGAACTTAAAGTAAAAGTTTAAAAAAAAATACAGATGTTTTATACTGATTTACAGTAGGCAAAATGACCTGCTTAAAGCAGGTATGGTATAATCTACAAATTAATAAATATTGATCAACTTGAATCCTTAGACAAATAGTGGAACCACTTTTACAAAGAATACTTCAAGTATTATAAGAAAACATAGTGTGGCAATCTGAGGGCTGCACTGCAGGTGATTGGCAATCCCTGTGGCAGACGATATGTTGGAAATGGAGCCAGGATCTGGATGGTTAAAATCTAGCATCACAAATCAGAGATAGGCAAGAATAAAGGATCCCAGGTACAAATATTTTGATGAATTGAAAATATATATAATATATAAACTATAAATGAATTTATCTATCTTTAAAGTTCCTGGGAATGAACTTAGTCTTTGTCAAAGGCAGAGAAGAACACTAATTTAGTGTGCTACTATGTAAGTTTCAGTGGACACCAAACTACATGATAACAAGGTTACCGAAGTTGGCAAAGTCCATTCACATACCTAATAAGAACAGAGTGCTACATGGCCACTCTATCCAATTGCTCCAATAATTTCAGTGAGTAATGAAGATGGAACTTTGAAAACGATTTCATTAGACTTCAAAGACAACAAACTATCTTCTTAGCAAAAGGAAATGGATGTACTCAGTAAAAACATTTTCAGGCCGGGCGCAGTGACTCACGCCTGTAATCCCAGCACTTTGGGAGGCCGAGGTGGGCGATCACCTGAGGTTGGGAGTTTGAGACTAGCCTGACCAACATGGAGAAACCCCGTCTCTACTAAAAATACAAAATTAGCTAGGCATGGTGGCGGGTGCCTGTAATCCCAGCTACTCTACTTGGGAGGCTGAGGTAGGAGAATAGCTTGAACCCAGGAGGCGGAGGCTGCAGTGAGCTGAGATCGAGCCATTGCACTCCAGCCGGGGCAACAAGAGCAAAACTCCATTAAAAAAAAAAAAATTTTTTTTTTTCAAATAAAATCCAATGTTCTTAAAATAAAATAATTGCTATTGGTCACCTAAAAACAAAACGAGTAGAATACCCACCAGAAAAAAAATGAGTGTACAAAAGAACAATGCTGGAGATATTACAAATTATTTGAAGAAGCACTTGCTGTAAAATGAAATTTAAGGATTATTAATTTATTTTACTGTTAATAGCCTAAGGGAATATTGGATTTAAGTCAAAGATTGTCAACTGTCAAAAAAAATGATTAGAATATCTATCTCTCTTAGAGAAAGTAGAAAAATATCCTTGTCCTCTCAGAGTTAAAATTTATAAGATTAAATTCAGTGCCTGAGTTTTGGTACCTTTAAGGAGACACATAGGAAGACATTATTAGGTCTAATAATTTCAAGCACCCAGTTGTCTTTTTTCCTTTCTATGCTTAGGACTACCAGTTAGGAGGTTCTCTTGGACAGATGCAAATGACTCTTGAACAAGTATGCATGAACTACAGCTGACTCTTGAACAAGTTTGTGTGAGTCTACTTAAATGCAAATTTTTTTGCCAAATATAGATAGAAAATACAGTATCTGAAGGATTGGGGACGTACCTGCAGGGACAACTGTATTTGGTATTCATCCACCTTCCTGACTTTCTCTGTTTTCCTGTTTCCCACCCCACTGCAATTTATCTCTCATATACCTTTATTTTAGATAACATTAAAACAAAATCCTACCAATCTTGACCCTTATGTTCACTTTAACAACTGAAACTTCAAACCACTATGAGAACTGTCACTTCAGACCCACCTTTTCCAAATTAGATGGAACTGTCTCTTGACCCCTCTGCACAGACAGCCTTTATAAGAAAACACTGTTCCAGTTAATTTGTTTTTAAAAAGTTTAAAGACAGTTGTAGAGTTGCATAGAGTTGTAGGAAATAATACGGAGTAATCCCATATACTCTTTGCTCAGCTTTTCCCAGTGATGGCTTTTCTCATAATTATCATATAATATCACAATCAGGGAATTGACATTGCTATAAACCCACTGGCCTTATAAGTACTGTGTGCTAACCAAGTAAGTGCTGGTAGCTGATAGTGCAGGAAAGAAATTACAGATAATTACATATCTCAAAATAGCTAGGAAATTATACTTAATAATAACTTATTATATACTGAAAAATAGCTGAAATATTTGTAATGTTCCCAACACAGAGAAAAGATAAATATTTGAGGTGATGTATATCTCAATTACCTTGATTTGAGCATTATGCATTTTACAGAGGTATTGAAATATCACAGGTAACCCCCAAATATGTATAGCTATTATATATCAATAAAGAAATTTTAAATTTCACTGGCCTTATTCAGATTTCATTGGTTTTACATGCACGCATGTGTGTGTGTGTAAATTTTATGCTGTTTTATCACATGAATATATTTATGTAGCCATCACTGCAATCAAGACACAGAAAACTTCCATCATACAAGGAGGCCTCGTGATACTCTTTCCTAGTTCATTTTTTGTTTGCTCCTTAAAAAAGGAAGAGAACGATAAAGGAAAATCTTTTTTTTCTCTCTCTCTTTTCCTTGGTGAGAGTTCTTGGGAAAAATTCTGCAATAATTTGGCATCACTTTTGTCCCCTACAGTGCACCGCCTTTAACTTGAGCACTTGTATTTCTCTGGCAATTTCCTCAGCTAAGTGATAGAAAAAAAAGAGTTACTTAAACTAATTCATACTTATACTTAGGTGTGAATGACTCGAACATCATTAACTCTGCCAGAAAAACTTGCAGGGTTTCTTTTTTATTTTTTATTTTTTGAATCAGAGTCTCGCTCTGTCGCCCAGGCTAGAGTGCAGTGGTATGATCTCAGCTAATTGCAACCTCTGTCTCGCTGGTTCAGGCAATTCCCTTGCCTCAGCCTCCCAGGAAGCTGGGACTACAGGTGCGCACCACCATGCCTGGCTAATTTTTGTATTTTTAGTATAGATGGGGTTTCACCAAATTGGTCAGGCTGGTCTTGAGCTCCTGACCTCGTGATCCACCTGCCTCGGCCTCCCAAAGTGCTGGGATTACAGACAGGCATGAGCCACTGTGCCCAGCCAGAACTTGCAGTTTTAAAAAGAAAATGTTTGCTAGCCCCACATCATTTCTTCTAAGCGCTTTTTATACAGTTTAATAAAGTGCAGTCAGATAATTCAAACCGTGTGTGGCAGAAACATTTGGGAGCAAAGGTTATAAAATAAAAAGTCAGCTTCCTTGTCTTGAAATCTAACCTTTGATATGATCTCTTAATCTTATAAGCTGGTACTGGATTTTATCTTTTTTTTTTAATTTTTGGTCTACTGTACTTCTGTGTTTTCGAGAAGCTGCACAGCTTTTTCACAATGTTCCTTCTCACAGTTGTGTGGAAGAGATGGAAAAAAGGAAGAGGGAAATGTACAGCAGCAGATGTGATACCTGTAAAGGGAACTGTACGCTATTTTCATCCCACCTTGTTATCACTTTATTCATAATGCCCAACCTTCAGAACCAATGTATTATGCAAAGAACTCTTCCAGTATATTCCATCAGATGTGGCTGCTAGATATAAAATTATATTCCTGATCTTAAAGACCTTTCTGTGTAAGGGAGTAAGACTTATAGACATTGAAATTATATAGTGCTGTAAGTCTGTATAAAGGGATAAAAATTTAGTCCAAAGAGATTAATCCATTACACAAATACTGAGTGTCTTTTATGGGCAAAGCCTTGTTCTAGGTACTAGGGAAACAGCAGCCAATAATACAAAATCCCTGGACCACTGCAGCCTACATTGTATTTGAGCAATGGTGAGACAATTTGTAGTAAAATAAATAAATAAATGAATTTCAGATAGTTGTGAGAACTGCGAATGAATACAACCAGGAGAGGCTTCATGTAAGAACTCTATAAGAACTCTATCTCCATATAAGAACTCTATCTGCATTTTAAAGGAATAATAGAAATTGGGTCAGTAGTGAGGGGGAAGCTGGAACAAACGTCTGGAGGTGAGAAGAAATGATACAATGAGAAAGAAGAGACAGCTTTACTAGGATACATAGATGCAGTAATATCCAATGGAATGTGTGCTTTTTTTTTTTAAATCTTTCTCTACTAAGCCTTTAAATTTCCTTGGTCTTCAACAATATACTCTCTTCTCCTCTGAATTTTGTTTTCTTTCTCTATCTCATCTCCACTAACAAATTCAAGTCCTATCTATATCTATCTATCTATATCTATATTTAATATTTTCATTATTTATTATCTTTTAAATTGATTTATTATATTTTAAGTTCTGGGGTACATGTGCAGATCATGCAGGTTTGTTACATAGGTATACACGTGCCATGGTGGTGGTTTGCTGCATCTGTCGCCCCATCATCTACATTAGGTATTTCTCCTAAAGCTACCCCTCCCCAATTGCCCCACCCCCTGAAATTCCTCCCCTAGCCCCCCACACCCCAGGCCCTGGTGTGTGATCTTCCCCTCCCTGTGTCCATGTGTTTTCATTGTTCAACACCCACTTACGAGTGAGAATATGCGGTGTTTGGTTTTCTGTTCTTGTGTTCATTTGCTGAGAATGATAGTTTCCAGATTCATCCATGTCCCTGCAAAAGAAATGAACTCATCCTTTTTTATGGATGTGTAGTATTCCATGGTGTATATGTGCCACATTTTCTTTATCCAATCTATCATTGATGGGCATATGGGTTGGTTCCAAGTCTTTGCTATTGTAAACAGTGCTGCAATAAACATACATGTGCATGTGTCTTTATAATAGAATGATTTATAATCCTTTGGGTATATACCCAGTAATGGGATTGCTGGGTCAAATGGTATTTCTATCTCTAGGTCCTTGAGGAATCGCCACACCATCTTCCACAATGGTTGAACTAATTTACACTCCCACCAACACTGTAAAAGCATTCCTATTTCTCCACATCCTCTCCAGCATCTGTTGTCTCCAGATTTTTTGATGATCACCATTCTAACTGGGGTTAGATGGTATCTCAATGTGGTTTTGATTTGCATTTCTCTAATGACCAGTGATGATGAGCTTTTTTCATATGTTTCTGTATAAATAGCTTCTTTTGAAAAGTGTCTGTTCATATCCTTTGCCCACTTTTTGATGCGGTTGTTTTTTTTCTTGTAAATCTGTTTATGTTCTCTATAGATTCTGGATATTAGCTCTTTGTCAGACGGGTAGATTGCAAACATTGTTTTCCCATTCTTTTGGTTGCTATGTTTAACTCTACTGATAGTTACTTTTGCTGTGCAGAAGCTCTTAAGTTTAATTAGATGCCATTTGTCTATTTTGGCTTTTGTTGCCATTGCTTTTGGTGTTTTAGTTATGAAGTCCTTGCACATGCCTATGTCCTGAATGGTATTGCCTAGGTCTTCTTCTAGAGTTTTTATGGTGTTAGGTCTCATGCTTAAATATTTAATCCATCTGGAGTTAATTTTTGTATAAGGTATAAGGAAGGGATCCAGTTTCAGCTTTCTGCATATCGCTAGCCAGTTTTCCCAACACTATTTATTAAATAGGGAATCCTTTCCGCATTGCTTGTTTTTGTCAGGTTTGTCAAAGATCAGATGGTTGTAGTTGTGTTGCATTCTTTCTGAGGCCTCTGTTCTGTTCCATTGCTCTATATCTCTGTTTTGGTACCAGTACCATGGTGTTTTGATTACTGTAGTCTTGTAGTATAGTTTGAAGTCAGGTAGCATGATGCCTCCAGCTTTGTTCCTTTTGCTTAGGATTGTCTTGGCTATGCAGGTTCTTTTTTGGTTCCGTATGAAGTTTGAGGTAGTTTTTTCCAATTCTGTGAACAAAGTCATTGGTAGCTTGATGGGGTAGCATGAATCTATAAATTACTTTGAACAGTATGGCCATTTTCATGATACTCATTCTTCTTGACCATGAGCATGGAATGTTTTTCCATCTGTTTCTGTCCTCTCTTATTTTCTTGAGCAGTGGTTTGTCGTTCTCCTTGAAGAGATCCTTTACATCGCTTGTTAGTGGTATTTCTAAAGATTTTATTCTCTTTGTAGCAATTGTGAATGGGAGTTCACTCATGATTTGAGTCTCTGTTTGTCTATTATTGGTGTATAGGAATGCCTGCGATTTTTGTGCATTGACTTTTTATCCTGAGACTTTGCTGAAGTTGCTCATCGGCTTAAGAAGATTTGGGCTGCTACGGTGGGGCCTTCTAAATATACAATCATGTTGTTTGCAAATAGAGACAATTTGACTTCCTCATTTCCTAACTGTACACCCTTTATTTCTTTCTCTTGCCTGATTTCCCTGGCCAGAACTTCCAATACTATGTTGAATAGCAGTGGTGAGCAAGGGCATCCTTATCTTGTACCAGTTTTCAAAGGGAATGCTTCCATTTTTTGCCCATTCAGTACGATATCGGCTGTGAGTTTGTCATAAATAGCTCTTATTATTTTGAGATACAATCCATTGATACCTAGTCTACTCAGAGGTTTTAGCATAAAGGGTTGTTGAATTTTGTCGAAGGTCTCCTCTGCCTCTATTGAGATAATCATGTGGTTTTGGTCCTTGGTTCTGTTTATGTGATGGATTACATTTACACATTTGCGTATGTTGAACCAGCTTTGCATCCCTGGGATGAAGCCGACTTGATCGTGATGGATAAGCTTTTTGATGTGCTGTTGGATTCGGTTTGCCAGTATTTTATTGAAGATTTTCGAATCAATGTTTGTCATGGATATTGGCCTGAAATTTCCTTTTTTAGTTGCATCTCTGCCAGGTTTTAGTATCAGGGTAATGTCAGTTCATAAGATAAGTTAGGAAGGATTCCCTCTTTTTGTATTGTTTGGAATAGTTTCAGAAGAAATGGTACTAGCTCCTCTTTGTACCTCTGGTGGAATTTGGCTGTGAACCCATCTGGCCCTGGACTTTTGCTTTAAAATGCATTCACTGAATGTTTGTCCAGTAATGTGAACTAAGTTATAGGAGTTTCAACTGATATATTAAGGAACAGACGTTCAAATGGCAATTTATCTTTCTGATTTCAAAGGAAGAATTTAACTGCTGTTGAGACGGTAAGGCAGGTTGTTCACTTTCATTCCTTTATTCTACATGCACATCACAGTAGTCTTTTGCAGGACTTTAACAAAATTCATAGTTTTTGTCTCTCTACTTTCTGAGTACCGCAACATGCTTGGTTAAATTTGCCTCATTCAAGATGGTGCAGTGGCTGCCTCATTTTCCATTATTCCAAGTTTTCAAGATTTTATTCAGCATTGTTCCTGTGCCTAGGGAAAGGAGAGGAAGTCCTTTTCTTTCTCCCTCTGGCATAGCACTGTGCATGCACAGCTCAAACTACTATGACCAGATCACACAGGTCAGTGACATGAAATTTAAATGAACCTCTGTGCTCTGGCTTGGTGACCTCAACTACCACGGTTTCTATGGGAGGGAACAAACAAACAAAAAACACCACAGACACCATCATATGAAACAGGTTCTGGAATGTAGCCTATTTGAGATGGGGGTTTTAGAAGTTTGCTAAAATTTCAATGAACACAAATCCTTTTTATTTTTAATTCTTATTTTTTGTTGTTTTTTTTTTTTTCCTTCTGTATCTCTCCTTTCTCCTCTTGCCACCCTCCCCACTGCTCTTTCTTCCTGAGTTAATTCAGTATTTGAAGCAGTAAGGACTCCTAATAGACCAGGCGTTGGAGGAGCCTTGTGAGATAATGAAATCTCCCTCTGGGTGTTCAAGTTTTCTCCAAACGTCACAGGCTTTTGAATCTGGCAGGTGTACTACTGAGCTGACTGACAGGTGCCAGGTGACTTCATCTCTCTGGGCCTGTTTCCTCAGGTGCAAAATGGAAATGAATAAAGCCTACCTTGAAGGGGTGTCACAAGGTTCCAATAAGATGAGGTATGTAAAAATACTGACTATGGATTTGAACAAAACAGTTGCTTAGTTTGCTTTTCTAACCTAGTTGTTCTCAAATGCGGGTGATTTTGCCCCTGCCAGCTGGCATTTGGCAATGTCTGGAGATGTGTTAGGCTGCCATAATTATTGGGGGGTGCTACTGGGCTCTAGTGAGTCAAGGCCAAGGATTCTGCTAAACACCCTACAATGCACACCACAGCCTTCCCCATAACACAGAATTATCCAGCTCAAAACGGGAACAGTGCCACTGCTGAAAAACCCTTAGCTGGCCTTCGCTTGAACAATTTTCACGATAGGAAATTATTCCCTTGTGAGGCTAGCCGCTCAATCACTGGAGAGTCACCTGAGAAAAACACTGGTTCAGCTCAGGCAACATCTGTAACTCTCACCTGCTAGCCAAGGTTGTGCTTTGTGAGACATCAAGATAAGCCCCTTCCCCTTCTTGTGACAGTCCTTCCAATACTGAAAGGTGGCTGTTTTCCTTCCCCAAACCCTACAGACTTACAGAGAGTCATGCAGGACACTCTAAAATAAATGAGAATGAAACCCCTCCGGCTTAGCTATATTTGGATGCTTTGTTTCCAGTTTTGTCTACAAATCTAAGGGAACTAGAAGAGTTTAGATACACCTACCTAGATGAAAAATTGTCTATAAAACCATAAAGAGCATCAGATTTCTCTGTTAACAAGAAGTTATGAGTCCATTGCCCAGCATACATTTTTTACACACTTCTTCCTCACCCACCATAAAAAGTCAGCATAGCTAATACTATACATCCCCTATACAAAACCCAAATTGTGTCATTTTATAACAATGTTTAGCACTGTTTTCCATTCAGTGCATTACTTTGAGGAAAAAGGGGCAAAGATACAGATTTATACTTATGCAGTAAGAAATACAGAAATAAAAAAATCAAGTTTGCCATCTTGAGCTTGAAATCATTGTCAAATCTTATTGGAAATACATTTATTCTGATTTCTGGCAATCTAACCCCCTTTAGCCATTTCACAGTTGGTGAGCAGAGAGGATGTTTCTGCCTCATTTACAGTGTCTGAACATGATTCAGACAATCAACTGCAACATTAGTCAAAGAAGTCAGTGGCTAATGATTTCTGACAAGCACTGCAGTAACAGGCTGAGGACCAGACTGGGCAGCCGCAGCATTCAGGGGTACTTTAGAGGCACCAGGAAAGAGGCACTGGTGGAAGCTAATACACATGAAGGCAAACAGCAGCAGCCCCACGTCACTTCAAGGCTCTTACGCACTTTATGAAAAGACATGGTATCTGACATGCAATTAAAACACTAATTCTTTTCCACAAATATGCTATCTTCAATGGACACTGAGAACAATCAGGGGTGTAGCTTTGTAAACTATAATACACAAAAGTGGTTAAATCTTTTTCATTCTGCTGAAACTATACTCTTAAATTGGGAGTAACCTGGACTTACAATTATTAATATTGATCATTTGAGTATTTACTCCTCCTCCCTGAAATCCATTACTCATCATTCAGAGTCTCTCCCATACATTGACTGCTTACACTGCCCAACACCTGAAGTGGAGGCGCTATGGTCAAGGGCAGGAAGGGCTGAGTATTACAAGACACGAGCGCTAGTTTCTCTTCTGCCAGGAGCTCATTGTGTGACTATGGGCAAGTCACTTGGTTACCTTGTGCCTCAGTTTACAAGTCTACTAGATGATGGAGATGAATCAAAAGGTCTCAAATTCTCTCTTCCAAAAGTATGATTGGGATTTTGGAACTCTAAATTGACATCTTTAATAATCAAACATACGCCCTAATTGTTTTCAATAATTTATCTTTGGCTTCAAATTTCCTGATCAATTTACTTTTTTCTTTAACTTTCTTTTTAAAAAGCAAAGGGATGAATCATTGTATTCAATTGAAATTTTATTTTCATACTTTCTCCTCATTTGATAAGTCCTGCAGAGTTTTAAGGGATGGCTTTTTAAAAATGTCCTTATATTAGAAAAAATGACAGAAAGAAAAGCTGAATTAACAAAGCTATTTGGTTAATATTAAATATCAGTTAATTGTAATGATCAGTGCTATACAAAAATAGCAAATTTTTGTTTTACAGTCAAAAGTTTTTAAGAATTTGATGAAAATCAAAATTAGCCTTAAAGGTAATAGCTTGATTTAGAATTGCCAATTATCTCTCTCATGCTAAGAGTTTACATTGTATTTTCAAAAGCTATAAAAACATAAATATATCAGAAAATTTCCAAGAATCTTCTTTCACCTAAAAGTCTCTTTAAACATCTAACATCCAGATGGCTCTGAAACCTCAAAATAATGAGTCAAAGTTTCATATACAGTTAGAAATAAAACTTTTCCTCAATAGTAAATTAAAACATATTGCTCAAAACTGCCATTTCCTGAATTGGTCATTATAGTTTGTATTACCTTAACAAGACACATATTGATGAAGAACATTTATTCTAACTCTCCACTGTTACTTACTGTACTATAAATCAAGAAGTATAAAATATTTATCCTGTACAGGCCAATCATAGTGTGAGTTATATTTATAGCTCCTTGAAAGAAAAAAATTTCTAGCCCTTAACCTTCTTTTTTTGTTTATTTTTTATTTTAGAGATGGGGTTTTGTTATGTTGCCTAGGCTGGTCTTGAACTCCTGGACTCATGCAATCCACCTGCCTCAGCCTCTCAAAGTGCTGGGATTACAGGCATGAGCCACTGTGCCCAGCCCCCAGCCCATAACCTTTTGCTACGGAAATCCACTGGAGATCTAGGTTTATGGTTCACTAGGAAGCCTTGAGCAACAAGCAGCCAGTTCATTGGCAGTGTGGCAATCTCTGAGACAGCCTGATGTAACAATTCTATTCAATGTAAGATTAAAGCAATTAGCTTAGTGCCATCGTGTCCTCTTAGAGAGTTCAGAGCAGTTGAGTCGTTAGTAAAGGCGGAGGTGGGAAGGCACTCAGACATAAAGGAACAGCAAGAGACCAACTGACTCACTTCAGCAGAGTGAATCCACGGACTGCTGCTGCTGTGGAAGGGGAAGTAAGAAAACTCAGGCCCTCGTCTTCCATGGATCTTCCAGTTCCCAAGAATCTTTCATTCTGTTTGAGGCCCAGCTGTTTGGGTCTCCTGGGAATTCGCAGCATTAGGATTTCTCTCCTTGCCACAGCAGTCTTCACAATCAGCTCTCCTCCTTGAGGTAATCTGAATGAATTTCTTTCTTGAACCTCAAGAATAAAACTGAGACGTACTGAGAGATGAAACAGCTACCTAGAGCTAAGGCCATAAATAGATCACTTCAAGACCTTTTTCTTCCATGTTTATCAGTGAGACACAATACAGGTTGGTTCTTCCAGCCTGTGTCGACTGGCAAGAGAAACAGGCCAGCAGACCCAGGTCACAGACAATGATTAGTGACATCCTTGTCAGAGAAGACATGAGAGAAAGTTGCTTGTGTATTTTTTTTACTAATAAATTCTCACACTTCACTTGGTTATGTTTCTATGAGGATTCAAAGTGAGTGGGACAAATAATTTCATTCTACTTATGATAACATTACCAATAATGTCAGTTCTCAGTTATTTATGGAAACTAAAGATGACGGTGGCAAACTGAATCAAATGAAGTACCAGTCAAATCTAATTTGACCAAACAGGTATTATCGCTCGCTTTGCCAACACAGAAATGTCAATATTTACGACTACATTTACAATGTGCAGGACTCTAGGACTCTCACTCCAGCCATGTAGACCTTTCACTAAGGAATGAGCCCAGCTTTCTCTGCCTCCAAGCCCTTGTTAACCGCAGGTCCCGCTGCCTTATTGTTCTTTCTCATTTTGCTCCTACTCTTGTACTTGTACACACAAGCACACACACACACACACACACACGTATCACTTCTTTGTGCTATTCTAGCACTTACCATATTGTCAAACATATCAACTTATTGTTTGTCTCCCTCTAGTTAGACTGTAAGTGCCCTGAGGACAGGATTCATACGTGTTTTGCTCCATTGTGCCCCTAGCTCCTAGTCGTATGTTAACATTGAATATTGCTGAATGACTATTGTAGACCCCTTGCGCGGTACTAGCAGTACCTGTAGAAACATTAACACGGCTATAACAAACCATGGTATGTATTGACTTTTGCACTCTACCACACTCAATAAAAGAAAAAAAATGACACTATGGTAAATGAAGAGTGTATGAAAAATTTCAGTTAACAGCCAGTCCTGGAGAGATGAAGTATCAGCAAACAATCTTCACAGAAGACTTACAAGAAACTTGAAATTGACGCACGAACATCCTATCTAAAGGTGTGTTTGGTTTGTTTGATCACATTCTGAAACAAGTAAGTTTCCCCCATTACGAGCCTGGGGGTCATTATGCTGTGTGCAGACAGGTGGGTCAGAGACCGAACCATGTTACAATAGCCCTGGTATTTCGAATAATTCTTCTTATCTGTGGAGGAAATAGAAAACTTTTTTTCTTCCATTTACTCTAGAATAATAAGAGACAAATACAGTTTCTATCTTTACGAGTACCAAAATGAGGCATAGACGCAAGCTGTGAAAAGTCACTAGCATGGTGACAAGTCCCTCGACTTCTCCGCAGTGGCCACTAAACCTTCTTCCTTTTGGCCACCTTGAACAAAATGGTTTCTGGCTCTGCAGAAAAGAATCAGGGAGTGTTTTACATTTGTGAATGACTATCTAGAAGGTTTTAATAAACACGAATCTTGTGAAAATTTCTCTATTTCTGCATGAACTGATTACCATGAGGAAATTCATCTCTCCCCTGGCAGCAAAGCCCTCATCTATTCATTATCCCTCTTACTAGATTTCTTTCTCATTTAAGGAAGGATTCAATAGAATTTCATTTTGGCTTCCCTTTCTCAGAAATCCATGAAAGCCTTGAAAAATATGTTGAGCATATTCTGTCTGGACAATTTGATATCCTTTCCACCTCAGGCCATTATCCCGGTAAACTTGGTAAACCCTAATTTAGATCCACGATGTAACTCTTCCATACCAGGCTGTGTGAACACGTTCCTCTAAAATAAAACGTGGTAGGAAAGTCTTCCACTGAATGCTTTCACACAGAAGAAGCTTCATCTATTACCCTTTCACAGTGATAGAAGAGACAAGAAAACAATTTATGAGTCATTTCCATTCTGACAGAAGCGACAATGACCGGAAATGCGATGCCTGCCAAGAGCTTTTATCAAGTAGGTTATAACAACTAGTAATAAGTGTAAATAATAAATGGCTGGGATCTTAGGGGAAGCAGTGGCAATAGGAAATGATTTTTGGTACTTCTGATGGGGATCTGTTACTCTTGGAATTCCCTGGCTTCCCAGTAGAGTTTTGGCCTGACAATAAACAACAGTTTAGTACTTTATCTAATCCCAGCCAGGAGGTGAGTTCAACAGCAAGCTTTTGCAGATGTTCACATTCAATAATCTATCCATAATTGATGAAACAGGGAGGTCAGATGTAATGGCTGCTGCTATTCCAGCAACAAATAAATGGTTATTGACAAAACAAGCCAGTGTGGCGCAGAGCTCTGAGCAGTGACAGGCAGGAGCCGGCACTGAGGCAGAGGCAGGAAGGACCATGCGGCTCTTCATCTTGAGAATTCCTCAGCGAGCCATGTGCAGAAGGGCCACACTGACACAGGAGCAGATGGAGGTGACTTGTAAGGGAGAAGGGAGGCTGCTGAAGTACAAAAAAGTATGAAGACATGCCGAGGTGGAGAAAATGCTGAGGGAGCCACGGACAAGGCTGGGGACCGCGGTAAGTACAAATGCATCAACAGTTGAGAAGTGCCTTTGAATGCTTGCACTGAGGTCCAGATGTCTGAGCTGCTTTTATCACGCGGCGTGTTTTCACTCACATACGTGCTGTCAAACTGTGCAGCCTGGATAACTCTAACACCAAAGGGGACGCATGGGATGCTTTGGTGCCCAAATCCGGCCACTGAGGGACCTGCACTGGTATTGCATTTAACAGTGTGGACTGTGGATACCTTTCCTCCCCCACGCATATTTTTAAAATCTATGAAAATCACTTGTACAACTTTAAGAATATTTTCTGATAAGCCAAAGACAGAAAATTGCAAAGCTAGAAAATTTCTCACACTGGAACTAACCCCGAAATGCTGCTGCTTAGAATCAAATTTACTAGAAAGGAATGTGAGTGGAAGGCAAAGTTTTCTTTAATAACAAAAAACAAGCATTGTACTTTCTTCACCTCAACCTATGCAAAGAGTATAATAAAGCATTAATTGAGTATACGTTTGGTAACTCAATAAAATTCAAGATATACATCTACAAATAAGCAGCTGAAATCCTGTACTTCCATTGCAATGCTAAGAAATAATGTTTTTACACAGTTTACTGTGTAATATTATAAGATGAAGAATGGTAGGATAAAATGGTAGTTATTATTGCTATAGGTAGTCATAAAGAGGCTTGGGACAGAGAAGTTTTAAATATTAATATTCATAAAATCACTTAAATCAATTTAACACTCTTTAGTGGTTTATTTAGATGTGTGATTTATTTTATTCTTTGCAACCAATGCCTTTGATCAGCTCTGAAACAACATACGAGCTGAAGATAAAACAACAAAACAAACCGCTGCTAGCATTCGTACAGTAAGCTTTCGGCTTTATAGCAGGAACTAGAAAATTACTGCTCTATGTGGTGCTTTTGAATTACTTATCAATACGTAGACATGGGGAATTACAGAGCCCAGAAGGAAGAGCAGAGAGCATTGCCAGCTGCCCTGCTTTCTCAGCCCTCTCCTCCCAGCTGGTTCCGCCCATCTGGAAGGAACTTAGACCTGTCCCGGTCCCCAGGACTGTTCCTGTTCCTGGTCTGGCAGGGTGGAGACTTGGCATCACATCAGTTTGCCATGGATCATATCATGTTTTTAAACTTTGTTAAAGTGACTGGGCTTTTGTCCTGTCCCTTGAGACCAAGCATGCATCCTATGATGCATCGCAGCCTGGGGAGCTGCAACCCAGTCTTGTTCTTCTTGCTTGCATCTCTTTCTTGGTGTCTAGCCCGGTCCCTACTCACTGAGAGTCTGGAGACCTACCCTGCTGCCCTCAGTATGCCTGAGTCGGCAGTCCCACTCTTGAGCCCCAGTCCCTGTGGCTTGGTGCTTGTCACTTGCCAATGGCAATTGCTACCATTTATAAAGCAACACTACGTGTGTGGGGTATTTTATATTCATAGTGCATTCAATCTTCATAGAACCTTGAAATATATGTTAATATTCCCGTTGTATATCTGAGAGAAGTGGAGTGCCTTGTTCTGGAGTACACAGTGAATTGGTGAAGAAGAAAGGATTTGGAGTGGGTTTATTGGACTTCAAAACCCATGATCTTCAGCACTGTGGTATGCCTGCAGCTGGATCACTCTGAGCATGATTGTGCTGACCTTGAACTCCACCTACAGCTCACTGCCTTCTGCCCCAGTTGCCAGAAGCTATCCTCCACTCGCGTACAGGGACATTGATTGCAGCCCAGTGTCTGATGTTCTAGACATCAACCTCATGCTTGCCTGGTCACAGCTTTGCCTGTTAGCAGCTGCTATTTTTTCATCATGCAGCTAAATGATTAGAGGTAATAATAGCCAATACTAACTTAGTATTTTTAGGTCATTCCTTGGCCTAAAATGAACCCCTTTTCACTTAGAGAAAAAAAAAAAAAAGCTATGCTTGAAAATGACCTCCAAGGTCAGCTGGTCCTACCCCTTATCTCTGCTCATCTCCCCTACTGCTTTTCTCCAACCTCACTGGTTCTGAATCCCCAGGCACATTGCCACCTTAAGATTTTTGCCACGGCCATTACCGCTGCCTGGGAGTGCTTTCCTCAAGTATCTGCACGGCCCACTCTCGCACAGGCTTTCAGCCTTTCCTCAAAAGTCAGCCTCTCAATGCAGCCTTCTCTGATTACCCATTTACAATTCCCTCCACCCTACCCCTTGCCTTGGAACTCCCGCCTCATTATTTTGTTGTACTTTTTTCCATAATGTTTCTCATTGTCTAACATACTGTGTCATTCACTTGTTTATGTTTTATCTTCATTCTTAGTTTTCCCCAATGGGACGGAAGCTCCACAAAGACAAAGACGTCTGTCTGTGTTGTTACTGATGTGCCCGAAGTGCCTAAAACAAGGCTTGGCCATGGGTGCTCCAAAGCCAGGGTCTTAAGACTACATGTGTGAGCCAATTTAATCTTCTTAACACCCCATGAGTTGGCATTATTATTATTATTATTGTCTCTTTAAAGGTGAGGAGACAAAAGCACATAGACATGAAGCCACTGGACAAGGTCGTACAACTGGTAAGCGGTCAAGAAAGGACTGACACTGGAGCCATCTGACTTCAGAGACAGCACGCGTACCCAGCCCTCTCTTCCACCCCACGGACGAGATGCTGCCTCACAATGCCACCATGCGGGCTGGGCTCCAGCTTCTGCAACTTTTTGGAACAACCTGTCCTATTGTGGGTCAACCAAGATTACAAAAATGGTGTCTTGCAACAATGTCCGTAATGGAACTGAACAAAGTTTAATGACTCATCCAAAGCCAAGAGCTTGGTGACAAAAATCACAACCAGAATCCAGGATATCTGATTCCCAGTTTGGTGGTCTTTCTGGTATTTTCAAAATCTATTGTGAAGATCATAATGATTGCCTGGCTAGTACTTTCCCTTTCCCATGTAATATATTACAAAAAAACAATTAAGAAGTAATTTTGGGTTTGAAACCCTGTGACAAATATTAATGTTTATTTACACAATATTTTCAATGGAAAATGTTTGTTTTTTAATATCTATGGTATTATAAAAATATAAAATGTAGATAATAAACAATCATTCTGCTGTAAGCTAATATAAGCTCATAGGGAAAATGAATATGTTTAATTAAATTTAGGAAAAATGTATAGTTAAAGCATCTGGATTACAACAATAAGGACCAATAAACATAGCTTTTTTACTATTCCATTGGAATTTTCATCAATATGCTATATTAACAAATATCATTTTCATTTTACAAAGCTGCGGGTGCTAAGAGATTTGTCTGTGATCTGTTAAGCCAGCGGTGGCAGCATCAAGAGCATAATCTTGCACTAAGCCAGCAAATCATACTTCTACTATTCTGTAATATTCACTAACATTTATTGAGGAAGAACCATATGTCAGACATAGTTCTGAGTGCTTTCTATATGTTAACTCATTGAATCCTCACAACCACATTATAAGTTAGATGCCAGAGTAATCTTCCTGTTGCAGGTGAAGAAATTGAAGCACAAGACTGGCTAAATAACTCACTCAAGGCTTCAGGATTAGAAGTGGCAGGACCAAGATTTGGAGTCAGGCACTGTGATTCCAAGGGGCCAATCTCCTATCCACTAGACCATAATCATATTGTGATAATGGTTGAGATGACAGCAGAGAAAATTAAGATTGATGAAAATGACCCTGTCCCCCTCCTCTTCTTTCATTTTATCCAAAATCGTAAGCATCTCCCCTAACAGAACTTTCAACTGAAAATCTAGCAATCAGCACTTTCCACATGCCCTTTCTCTTACATTTACTGAGCTGCTAGTAGACAGCAAATGTGCATCTGGAGCAAGAGGAGATGGAGAATTGTAGGTATAATATGTAGATGACCCTGCTTTTAGAAAAGAATAATATTACTTTTTCTTTTTACAAGTGCCTTAACTGTAGAGCTAGACAATTTCACTGTCAGAAAAACATCCGGAGAAAACAAGGCAAATTCAGCTAAGAAGTTACATCATAATAAAGGAAGAATCCATGGTATCCCATTATCTATAGCAATGGAGGGGAAGAGAGAAATAGAAATAAGAAATGGGAAGTAAGAATTCCTGACATCTTTTTCTCTGGAAAAGCTACAAAGCAGTGAGTCATTCCTAGCCTGATGCCACTTGCATCTTCTACTTCCGTGCCTTGTTGTGCTTTTCCCCAAACTGTGCTGATTCCCAACTGGTCCAGAAGCAGAGGGTTGATTTCTTTTTTAGGTTTCAAATGCTAGTCAATAATAATTTCCGCTGGACAAGAATAAGAAAATGTCATTGATGCCAATAAGTAGTTCATTAAGTGGAACAGATGAGAATGTTATTCAACATTTATATGGAAGACTTGTGATGAGGCTCAACAATTGAGTTTAAAATCATCTTACTGACAACTCCTCTGCCAATTGCAATGGCATCAGTAGCTAGAGGTGTGGGCTCCTGCTCGGCTCTGCATTGCTAGCTTTGTGACCACAGGCTGGTTATTTAATGGATGTCTCAGCCTTCTTTTCAAACAGCTTCTCCCCCCGTATCCCTACTCAGAACAGGCTCACTCCTGCAATGTTCCTACTCCAGCCTGACTGGATGCATTTTTCTGCCCTCCCAGGCCTTCACTCTTGCTGCTCCCTCCCCAATGAAGGAGCAATAGCTTCCCTGTTGCTTCTCGAGCTCTTGGTTCCTATTATAAGAATGGCACTGGTGTATGTGTGCGGACAATGCAGTCTTGCACGACAGGAACAATCTACCTGAGCAAAAAGGAATTACCCAGACCTATTGTTCAACATTGTGCACCAAAGTGAAGTTTAAAACATCATCAACGTAATTATCATTTTCGTTCATAGGGACTTTGTACAAAATTACTCAGGATCCCAAAATCTATACATGTATATATTTTCTCCCTCTTTTATTGTTTTTGCTTTATAATTTATATGATGATTTTTCACTTTATGAATTCATTTTTAAATTCTTTTATTACTTGTTAAGCATTTAATAATTTTCTTTAATGTTTTGGGTTGAGATGAGCTGTTGAAATGACTAACCTGCTATGATCAATCCTACACTAAAGATTTTGTACCATAAACAGCCTATATAAAACCTATTAAAAACATCAATTAAAACATTTAAATTTTAATGGAATGGAAAGAAATAATAGTTTACTCTTAGTTTTTTCTTTTATTTTTTATTACAAAATCAATATGTGTTAATTGTAGAAAATGTTGAGAATACAGATCCCAATCTCCACCCAAAATAGAAAAATTAAAGTCATTCATTATTCCAGCTTCTACAGATAACCACCAAAAACAGTTTAGTGGTTCTAGCATTTTCATATATTATTTATGCACTAGATGTATATGCATATATTTACACATAAGTAGGGTCATAATGTATACTCTTTTATAACCTGATTTTTTGTTTGACATATATCAGTAATACTTTCATTATTATAAAATGTTTATTCATTTTGTAATTTGTGTGGCTGCACTGTATTTCAGCACAGGATTTCCAATAAGCTTTAATTGATTTGATATTACTTTATAATTCCTTTTTTCTGAATTTTTCACCATTCCAAACAGCATTTATAGCATTGTATACAGAGGTTATAGCTAAATCTCTATATATTAATGATTCTATGAACAATATTACAGCTCGATATTTACACCCATTACCAATTATTTCCCTTAGATAAATCCCAAAATGAGCAACTCTTGAGTCAAAAGGTGCAAAATGTAAACCTTAAAACAAAGCTACCATTTACCAAATGCTTGCTAAGTGCCAGGCACATCACATCTTTATCCTATTTAACTGCTGCAGAAACTTTAATGATAAAGTTTCTATTTTACAGATACAGAAAAGGAAGCTTGCAAGCTGAGTGACCTGCATGCTGTCAGTGCCCCCTCATCACCTCTGCAGCCAAGCGCTGTTCAGGCCAGCACCTGGGATCTTCTGTTTGACAGCTGGGCTCATGCTAAACTGTAATTCCAGGGAATTTTAGTGTCCCTGGAAGCAACTCTTAACCAATGAATGGTGGGAACTGGTGGATAAATACACCAGCTCCCTCATCTCTCCCCTGGGATAACTGATTTGTTTCTACACTGTTTCCTGCAACGTCCCAGAAGGACCGATCCATTGGTCCACCGTGGTAACTGGCTTGGCAATACACCTTTTGTTGGCTTCCTTGCCTGACTACCTTGCTGATAGAATCCCTCCCAAATAAGCCACATATACTCCATTTCATGTCTTAAAGTCAGCTCTGGAAAACGCGAACCAAGTCATCAAGGTAGTGAGTTCAGCAGTACAAAAGCGTTCACCTATTACTGCCCATGCTTTTATAAAAACTCAAAGAATTCCTTGTGAGCTTTTATAAAATGTCCAAAAATGCGTATTTGAGCAAGGACTATGTGACACATTCAGGCTGCAATCGAAAATATTTGTGACCAAGTTATTTCACGTTATTTATTTATTTCACAACTCTAGCACATATCGAGTTAGCCACACTCCCTACAGCAGGGCACGATTTTATCATTGGTCTGTGTGTGTGTCCCCTCAATTGTTCTTAATAAATCTTTCCCCTTCATCCTCCCTCCTCACTCTTACTCCCTTTCCCCTCCATGGGCCCTCTCTAATGTGTCCCTAAAGACTTTCTCTGGGACAGATATTCCCAGGAGTGGGCTGGTGTGCCACAAGGGAATCACATACAGATTCACTCACACCATCGCTCTTGGAATGGCTCCACCAGCTTACCCTCCTAACTGCAGATTTTGTAATCTCACATACTTGCCAACCTTTGACACTATTTGGCTTTCCAACCTTCCAATTTTTTGCCTTAAAGTTATGCTTTTCTGCAAAACAATATTAAACTCCTCCCTTGAAATGCTCACAAGAGACAGCTGTGACACATGTCTATATAGTCAGCCCTTGATCATTTAGGAGCCAAATGTGGATGAGTTGGTTTATTTATCTTCTTTCTCTTTCTCCATTATAGGCCATCATCTTCATCATTAAAAACAATCAATAAGGGGCCGGGCGAGGTGGCTCATGCCTGTAATCCCAGCAGCAGTTTGGGAGGCCAAGGCAGCTGAATCACTGGAGGTCAGGAGTTTGAGACCATCCTGGCCAATATGGTAAAACCCCGTCTCTATTAAAAATACAAAAATCAGTAGGGCATGGTGGTGCATGCCTATAATCCCAGCTATTCTAGAGGCTGAGGCAGGAGAATAGCTTGAACCCAGGAGGTGGAGTTTGCAGTGAGCTGAGACTGCACCACTGCACTCCAGCCTGGTCGACAGAGTGAGACACCATCTCAAACAAACAAACAAACAAAAAACAATAAATTAGGGTCAACAGAGGACAGTCGTGGGGAAAAAAATGGAGATTTAATCTTAAATTCATTGTATTGGTTATTAATGAAACTTATGTGTTGATTAAGGGAGAAAGTTGAAATTACTGGGTAAAATACATTTTTACAAGTATATAGATTGAATACTAGGAGTATGGTATTAATGCTATTTTTAAATACTAGTATATGTTCTTTTCATTGTGCGCCAATTATACTGTATAATCTCTAAAGTCAATATTGCTGTTAACTGAAGATCAAGTAATTGCTTACAGTAAAGACATCTTTGAGAATGTTTTGGACACATTTTAAGATATTTGATTACATTTTTTCGTTCCCCCTTTCATCTCTTAGAGGAATTATATATAATTTGGCTAAATTTATAATGATGAAGTATGATCCACACACTTATTCCTGTTTAACACATATAATCCTATAATCATCGCTGGGTTCTTCCAGGTGTAATTCCTCTTCTTCTTCTGTGGCATCTAGATCAACGAGTGTTGATAACAGCTGTTCCCTTGCCTCTAGGTCTGTCACACAATTAGTCTTGCGATGAACTATGCAGGTTGCTTTATTGCTCCAGCGACCATTTTCATATGCTGGCCTTGAACTTTAAGGAGTATACATACATTATGTTCCATATGTCACTATTCAGTACAGTTGATGAGAGTACTCAATTTTCAGATTCTTAAACCTCATCCTCTTAGGATAACTAAATAAAAAATTTTATCCTTTCCTTCATTTTCTCTCACAATGAATATCAGAAATTTTTGTACTGTTTCTTAAAATGTGAATACCTAGAAACAAAAATTTCAGCTTTGTAAAGAGCTACTGTAGCAGTACTTTTTTATTCAAATGAATAAGTAAAATAATCATGAAGTTTTGGCCCAAGTGGTATTCTAGATCTCAAGGGAAACTAAAACCAGCTTTCACATTTCAAAACAAAATCAATAAACTTTATTACTAGAAAATTGGTATTTAATTTAGGCCACAAACTTTCTTTCCTGACATAAAGCCTTTATTTATTTACAGGAAAGTTTGTAAATTGTAAATTGTTACCTTACAGATTACTGTTTCAAAAAAATAAATATTTTAATTTTTTTAGCTCTCTGATTTTCTACAATGCTTTTGTCATTTAAATGACAAATACTGTAATTTATATGACAAATACTATAATCATTTAAAAAAAGAAAAAAATGCATATTTTTCTAAGCTGTAACATTATAAAAATATTGAGACATTTTGAAAAATTAAATTAAAAATGATTTAAAGAGAAACTCCTTATTGATGAGGAAATGAAAAATAATTCAATTTACTGAGATTCTATTCTGTGACCTTCACTACAGAAACTATGATAAATTATTACCGTAAAGTTATCTGTTTCAATGTTTCAGAAAGGATGCAACTTTAAATATAAAGATAACAATAACAATATTATTTGTAAACCATTTTAAGTTTTCATAATTCCCAAATTATTAACATATTTTTGTAAACTACCTAAAATGCTATTTTCTAAGTAATGCTATTTCCAAGTAACTATTCAAAATAAGATCATATATGGAATACATGTTTATACTATGCCTTAAGTTATTGTGTAACAATTCTGAATAAGACATTTTCTATACAGCTTGTAAATAAATATATATTTTAAAATCAGAAAATATTATTTCCTTTTAATGTTGGTTTTAAAAAATGCTTTCTTTTGCTTATCAGACACTGAATATTTTGAACATTACTTAGCAAAACGTATGAAATGAAAATGAGGTCAGCGCTGTTCATGTGCTGGTAGAAATGTGAGTGTGTGTGTTGGGGGTGACGCTAAACAGAAAGAGGTCTGAGCCGCAACAACTGTGGGAAACGGGATCTGTAACAGCTGCTCCTTTTAGATTCCCCAAGAAGGAGACTGCCTGAGGTGGGCCACAGGACAAAAGGATAAAGCAGATGAAAACTCTGATGCAAAGCAGGAAAATGACTGCCGAGACCGCTGAGCCTACACCTGAATCATCTCAAGCTGAGTGGCGAGCCCTCTTTAGCATGCCTCAGGAGCTGGTGATGAGCTACACACCACCAGGAGGCAAACGGGCTGCAAGCAGGCTTGTCTGCATGTTATGTATAATGATAACCAGCCACCCTCTGGGAGAAGGGGCCATGATTTCCTCTCTGGCAGCATCTGAGCTCCCCTCGGATACCCAGACCATTAGACCAAGGACAGAAGGGTACATTTTAGGTAAGGATTTCTAACTGCCGAGTAAAGACAACTTCCGTTTAATGGGCAATGAGTAGCTCTGATGTTTAAAGGAAGAAATAATTTTTAAAGAATAAATGTCATATTTTTAACTCAAAAAGTTATTAATAAATTAAAAAGAAAACTTTTTTTTCATAAAATGTTGGCTTATCTTCTTTCCATTATATAAAAATATGTGTCAATATAAAGATAAATTTAGGTACTATGTGATTTACATATGATAAATAGTAAATTACAATTAAGAATAAAGTAGAGACTCTGAATCCATACTCAACAAATGCAACCTCCTACAGTATCACTGCTATCATTATCCAGTGCTAATTACATCAGTCTGTAGTGATAATGGTATCTTACCTTTGAGAACTGTTTTCAATTTAAAGTATAAACATACATTTTACAATTTTAGTCCTCACAAAGACACAGTGAAACTGCCATTAGGACTGTTATTTTACAAATGAAACTGAGCCTCCAAGAAGTTAAGTGACTAATCTAAGGTCACACAGCTAGTGCAGAGCAGACATGACTAAAACCCATGTCTTCCAGCTCCAAGTCTCACGTGCTCTTTCTGTACCACAGTTACTTCTGGTATGAACATTGTACATCAAAACCTACTGCCATTTCACATATTTGGTCACTTATAATTAGAATGCCATTGCTGTGTATGACTTGACCTGTATCACCTTAAAATGCTCATTATCACATAATACATGCACATAAACTTCTCCTTCAGATACCTTTATGCAGACTTTACAGACACATTTAACATTTTTCCTGTGCTAACTAGTGGTGTGAGAATATTGTAGGTCTAGAGCAGAAGCCAGACACTGTGACTTTGTGGACATATGATCATCTAACACTTTGAAAAAAAAATTATTTTATGTATATTGATGGTAACATACTAGTTTTAGTTACCTGTGTGTTAGGCCCCATGCCACAAACTTTAGATACATTTTTTTATTTAATTCTCACAAAGCTGTGCTGAGTTAGAGAGTAGGATTATCCCCATCTTACAGAAGAGGAAAATAGTTTTCAGAAAGGTTAAGTCAGTTACTTGTTCAATATCACATGGTGAGGTGGTAGCAGATCTGGGATTCCATCCTTGAATAGTTTGATTTTAAAGCCCATTATTTAATGATGTTGCCGTCTCACTCCAAAGAGCTGATAAATGTACCCTCTACAAAGCATTTTGAGAGAGCCTTAGCTGAGAAATGCTAGCATTTACTGCCTTTACTTCATGGGAATGTCAAATGATGAAAGGTTTGGTAGCAGATGTGAGCATCTATATCCATTCCAGGAAATTCTAATATCATGACATCATATTAAACTGGCCCCAACTGTCATGTACATACAGCCAACAGATGTTAGGGAAGAATGTGAATGCAGCTATGAAGAAGCTGCTGCTCTTGTAGACAAACTGATTCAGACTACAGTCAGAATAAATGTGATGTCCATCAGAAAGATTCACGCTATTATTGTATCCTGCAGACATTCAGAACTCTACAGCTGAAGAACACGGAAAGGACTCAAAGGAACACTGAGTCTCAGACAGCCTCTCCCTTGATTCCTCCATTGCCTTGGCTTCTTGGTTCTCATTTCTTCCCCCTCTTGTTTATTATTTTTTATTCACATTTTTTTCTTCTGACAAACAATTTTAAAGAATTTCTTACATATAGCGTAAGAAAATTTAAAAAGTGATTAATGCAAGTGTATTTGCCTGCCTTTCCCAGGCTATGAATTCTGGCATAGCCCATTTGACACTTCTTCTCACAAACCAGTGTTACCCCTATTGGGTTCTGTTTGCACACAAGAGTTAGAATTTTTCAGAGGAATGGGTGGTACGAAGGAGAGATGAGACTGCTGAAAGAGCCAAGATTTATTGACCTGAGAGAGAAAAGAAGGCAGGAGAGAGAAGGGAGAGGAGTGACATCCACATGTAAGTGGAATACAGGAGGGACCTTTTGGGTTTAGGGAGTGACATAAAGAGATGGGCTTCTGAATATCCTGTGATAGACAAATTGAAAAATTAGAGAAATGGAAGGAAAGGGGATTTTAAAAAATAATAGTGCTGTGAATTAAGATTATCTCTTTTACTGTTCTTTAAAGGTGATTAAGTAGAAATTAAAATTACTTTTAGTTTAGATTGCTGAATTTTTTCTTCTAATATGTCATCATACAAAGACTGAGCCTTGGGGAACTCTGAGATTTTTTTGGATTGCATAATGGTTTCAGCAGTAGATAGAACTGTGTCTTCATTTATTAAAGTGACCAAAGAAGAAATTATATTTTGGTATGTCACTGTGAAATCTGCCAAGGCATATCAGCTAGATTATCCCTTGATTTAAGTGCCTACTGCTATAAACAATGGGTTGACTTTTAAAAGAGAGGTAAACTATATACAGGAAGAAACTAAATGGAAACAACCGTAAGAACTATTTCCCCCCAAACATTCTGTCAGCTAAACATTACAAAGCAAATAAATCACTGTTAGAAATGACTTCTCATATAGTATGGCTTTATCTTTGCTTACATTTATTAAGCTGAAAAAAATTTATTGCTTAGTGAAACACTAAGAATATATTATTTTGGCCGGGCACGGTGGCTCACGCCTGTAATCCCAGCACTTTGGGAGGCCGAGGCGGGTGGATCACGAGGTCAAGAGATAGAGACCACCCTGGTCAACATGGTGAAACCCCATTTCTACTAAAAATACAAAAATTAGCTGGGCGTGGTGGCATGTGCCTGTAGTCCCAGCTACTCGGGAGGCTGAGGCAGGAGAATTGCTGGAACCCAGGAGGCGGAGGTTGTGGTGAGCCGAGATCGCACCACTGCACTCCAGCCTGGGCAACAAGAGCGAAACTCCGTCTCAAAAAAAAAAAAAAAAAAAAAGAATATATTATTTTACAAACATGATACATCTCCTCCATTGTTAAGATATATCAAATAAAAATTTTTGGAATTTTTTTCTGACAGAGCAGTTCCTTCTTATACGTGGGGGATATGTTCCAAGGCCCCCAGTGGATGCCTGAAACTTCAGAGAGTACTGAATCCCATATTCACTGCTTTTTCCTATACAGTCATGGGCAGGTAGCATATGCAGCATGGATACTCTCAACGAAGGGAGGATTCATGTCGCAGATGGGATGGAGCGGGACAGCACGAGATTTCATTGTGCCTCTCAGAATGGTGCATAATTAAAAACTTATAAATTTTTATTTCTGAAATTTTTCCATTTAATATTGCAGACTGTGGCTGACCGCCAGCAACAAACTGTGGAAAGTAAAACCTCAGATGAGGGAAGACTACTGTGTATTACTTATTTGTATTTTTCTATGTGATGCTACTGGTGAGACTAGATATATAGGTCACTCACATCTACAAGCTAACACTGTCAGAAGCATTCCAAACTGTTATAAAGATGCTGATGTATGTAAACAGAGATGGCTAATGTTTTGTATATGGAATAATTAAATAATAGATACGAATCTTACACTTTAAAAGCAAATGAAATAGAATGTGTTGAATTTTGTTTTCACAGTATAATTTTTAAGTTACATTACTGCAAAGTAATAGAAAGCAAATAATTATCTGCATGTTTTAAAGACTGAATAAAGTTGGTGTTCCTACAATCAGTAAGTGGACTGAAGTATTTAGGGAGAAAGAGAATTCATACATAAAAATGAAGGGCTTAGAAAGGCCGTTCCTTTTCCTTAAAATAACTTTACGTTTGGCATATGGCTGGTCCAATTTTGTACAAAGCCTTAGATGTGATTCTTAGTAAAATATTTTTCTCTTTCTAATCTTAGGACTTTATAAGATACGTCCTAAAATTTGGAATTTACCCTACTTGGAACATTTACAGGTCTAAACTGATGATGGCCAAAGGGAATTACGATTTCTTTCCCCAGCACATGGCATATGCAGGTAGCATTTTCCTCGTTAAATGTCAGGGTCTCCATGACCTCTTGCACAGATTTATTAGTGTGACTATTTTTTCTCTTCACTAAATACCCTTTCCTTACTGGTTGGTTTTTCAGCCCTAAATAAATCTACTATTTGTTTTTAGTTTAGCTGTATGCTGTCATTTAGTAAAGAACCCTTTATCAGCAAGGAAATGAGTCACCAAAGTTTTATTCACATGCTTGTAGCACATTCTTCTATTACATGTATTAATAATTTACTAATAAATTAAAGCCTTTCGATTAAGATACATTAGCAAAATTTCAAAATTCCTTCTATTTCAGATCAACAGAACTATTAATCAGGAATATTTACTTGTGTTTACACAAGTTTCTTTGAAAAAAATACGTAGAAAATCTTTATAGATGAATAACATTATTGGAAGAAAGAAAATTGTGAGAGGCAGAAGTTGGATCCAGAGGCAAGATACTGAGAATTTGAAAATATTCCAGTTCATCAATTTGAAATACAAGTGAGAGGATAAAATAGTGTATCGAATTAGGGACAATGATTAAAGATAGACTGAATATGAAAAGGGAATAAAAATGCGGAATCTAACACGACAAAGCTGTTTCCGCGCCTTCTTACCCCTCTTCACGGCTACGCTACGAGAGGAACATCACTAGTGCGTTAAAACAGGTGAAGACAATGTTGGTGACGCTGTGCAAAGTGGGAAAGTAGAATACAAGAGGATCGCAAAAGAAAACTTTAAAAAATATATGTTGAATATTTACTTTGTGATTACATAACTGGTTAGATCTCCAATCAATCAGGGAATCAATCCTTACCTATTTATTTCTATTTCATCATTTTAAATATATATACACACACACCTATACATATAACAATATATTCACTACATAAGGAGTGCTCTGTCCTGCTATAGATTTCTAATAGAAATACTGTAAGCTAGAAAGAGTGCCATCACAGAAGACCCTGCAGATAGGAAGATATGTGGAAATTTGCAAGCAGATAATAGATCACTTATGTAACATGGTTACTCTCACAAGGTCCAGAAACAAAAAATTAAAAGGAGATTCAACTGAAAATTTGAAGAACGTCCTTTTATTTCAAAGGAAGCAGAAAAAGTGGCTAAGACAGGACACTAAGTGGAGTGAAAAGACATTAACTTCAAATCTGAAGTCAAAGCAAAGCTCCGTTCAAACGTTATGCTTGGCTTCTGCAAGTCTACAGTTCTGGGTGAGCTATGTCCAAGAAGTCAACAATATTCTCCCATAAATATTCTGCCAAAATGTAGGCTCTGAAGAAAGCCCCAGGCTTTTCCCAACTGCAAAGGCTACTTGATGATAGCAGTGAGCCTGAGGGCTGGAATATGGCCCTGCCTAGTTTCCCAAAGCCTCTATTCTGGCTGGAGAATTAAATGACAAGAATTAACTAAGCCTAATTCCAATCTAGGTACATGTCTGGGGGATAGGGGTAGAGTTCTTAGTGGAAATATCTGCATAGAGTAGTCTCATTCCAGCCCAAATCACAGGATTTTGCAGTTTGCAAAAATGCATAGTTTGCATGTCTGTTTCTTTTAGAAATACCTGGTATGAAATCATCTATGCTATGTTCCTCTTGCCTTCCCAGATACTCCTGCGTAAGCTCTTTTGTACCTCCCTCCTTCCTCCAGTTTGGCTCTAGGCCTTTTTCTTTCAACACTATTAACTCTCTCTAGGAAATCTCATCCACTCCACAGCTTCAATTTGCTGAAAACATACAAATTTATAGAATGTATTATGTTCTTCAGAGAAACAGAAGCAATAAGATAGATGCAAAATCTCTTCTAATCACCCTATGTAGCCTTTTTTTTAGGCCTGATGGAACAAACCGAGACAAAATAAATGTCTTAAAATAACAGAAATGCATTCATTCATAGTTTCTAATAGTCTCTCATATATTGTTACTTATTATAAGTTACTGGCTGCTCTGATTATGGAGGCTGAGAAATCCCACTATCTGCTGTCCATAAACTGGATACCCAGGAGAGCTGGTGGTGTAGTTTGAAGGCATGCCAACTAGAGAGCCAGTGATGCAGATTCAGACTGGGTCTGAAGACCTGAGAACCATCTGGGCTAACAGTGGAAGATCAATGTCTCTGCTCCAACAGTCTGGACAAGTAAATTTGCCCTTCCTCTGCCTTTTTGTTCTACTAAAGCCCTCAATGGATTAAATGGTGCCCATCCACATAGGGGAAGGCCACCTGCTTCACTCAACCCACCGATTCAAATGGTAATCTTCTCCAGAAACACCCTCACAGACACACCCAGAAACGTTTAGCCAGCTCTCTATGTGGGTATCCCATGACCCAGCCAAGGTGACACATAAAATTAACTTTCACATATAATAGCTCCAATCTAGACTTCCTTTTAAGCTCCAGACCCTCATATTTCATTATCTACTTGAACTCTCCTTGAATACCTTTAAAACTCCTCCATTTATACATATCCCAAACTGAACCCCCCATTTCCCTGCAAGCCTTTCACATTCCCTACCCCTGTAAGCAACACCAGCCTCCATCCAGTTTCACAGCCAGGAACTCAGGGCCCATCTTCACACCTCTGTTTCCCTCACCTCCCATACTTAACCTGTTACCAAGTCCTTTATAACTTTTGAATCTGTCTTGTTCCCTCCACCGTCACTGCAACAGCTCAAGAGACTTAGATTAGTGAAAAAATAATAAAAACGAATAATTATCAAAGCTTTTTTATAAACCAGGCAGACATTCTTTTAAACCTTTACATAAATTATGTCTTATAATCACCCTATGTATTAGTTCTCTAGGGCTGACATAAAAATTACTACAAGCTAAATGACTTAAAATAATAGAAATGTGGGCCGGGCACGGTGGCTCACGCCTGAAATCCCAGCACTTTGGGAGGCCAAGGCGGGTGGATCACGAGGTCAAGAGATCGAGACCATCCTGGTCAACATGGTGAAACCCCGTCTCTACTAAAAATACAAAAATTATCTGGGCATGGTGGCACATGCCTGTAGTCCCAGCTACTCGGGAGGCTGAGGCAGGAGAATTGCTTGAACCCAGGAGGTGGAGGTTGCGGTGAGCCGAGATCGCGCCATTGCACTCCAGCCTGGGTAACAAGAGCGAAACTCCGTCTCAAAATAATAATAATAATAATAATAATAATAATAATAGAAATGTATTTTCTCCTAGCTTTGAAGGCTAGAAGTCGGAAATCAACGTGTCAGCAGGGCTGTGATCTTTTTGAAGTCTCTAGAAGATGAACTTTCCTTGCCTCTTCTATCTCCTCGTGGTTCCAGGGATTCCTTGACTTTTGACTGTATCACTGCACACCCAGCCCTTGTCTTCATCTGGTCTTGCCTCTGCATGTGTGGCTTCCTGTCTTCTGTTTCAAATCTCCTACCTTTTTCTTATAAGTATGTTTGTCTTCATATTTAGAGTCCACCTAGATAATCCAGGATGATCACTTCATATCAGGGTCTTTAACTTAGTTACATCTGCATTCACAGCTTCCAGGGATTAGGAAGTAGGTTTTTTCTTTTTTAAGGGAGCAACATTTAATCCATTACCCCTTACGAAGTAAGAATAGTTATTAGTCCCACTGGATAGATGGGGCAACTGAGACTTAAAGAGTGTAAGGGACTGGCCCAATGTCACATAGTTAATAGGCTGTGGGGACTTGAGCTTCACATATACTTTCAGAGGAACAATTTCAATATTCTTCTGAAAGGAGTAACAATTCAAGTAAAGTAATTCATTCCTTGGATGTAAATATTCCTTCCTCAATCTATTCATTATTCTATTATTCTATACCACTAGGTATGGGATACACCAGCATTTCCACCTATAGGAATCTACTCTATGGATAAATTTGTCACATCTGATGAAACTGTTCACTGCCATATCCTTTACAATAAAAGTTACAGAAACATCCTTAATGCCCAGCAGTAGAAGATGGTTGAATCCATTATGGCACAGCCACACAATGGGATATCATGTAGTCCTATTAGGATGAGCCTTGTCAAAATTAACACAGAAACAGAAATTCAAATACTTCATGTTCTCACTTATAAGTGGGAGCTAAGCCTTGGGTACTCATGGACATAAAGATGGGAATATGAGACGACCAGAGGGAGGAGGGCAATCGTACTAGGCTCACTACTTCGGTGACAGGGTCAATCATACCCCAAACCTCAGCATCACAAAATATACCAGATAACAAGCCTGCACATGTACCCCTGAATCTAAAAGTTTAAATTGTAAATAAATAAATAATAAATAAAATGAAACGTGTTTATAGTTAATAATGGTGTATTACATACTTGAAATTTACTGAGACTAGATCTTACATGTCCTCATTCACATACAAAAGAGGTTAATATGGGAGGTGACGGACGGGCCAATGAGTTTGACCGGGGAAATAATTTCCCAACATATACATATATCAGAACATCAAATCTTACATCTTAAATATATGCAATGTTTATCTGCCAATCATACCTCAATAAAGCAGGAAAACTAAAAAATAAAATTAGACATGCCTATATGCAGTAGTATGGAAGAAATTAACTCAAGGTACAGAACAGTGCATATAAAATGCAACAATTTTCTAAATAACACAAAGGAAACATATATGCACTTTCTATATATTTGAATATATAGATATTCTTGGAAAGATAAGACAGAAATGTGTAACTGTGTTTGTCTTTGAGGAAAGAACTGTGAGACTGAGTACAGGGAAGGAAAGAAGATTTAGTTTTATTGTGAATTTTATTGTATTGTTTCAATTTATTTTGTACTTGCACTACTTGAAAGAGAAAGAATATCCATGCACTAGTTTTCACAAAATTTTCCAACTTGATCTCCAGCTGAATCTCATCTTTCACCTAAGTCCCGGCTTCCCAGCTCGCTGAGTATGTCCATGTTGAGTGTGTATACATGTGTGCACACCCATCTATGTAGTGTTCTATCACTCTGGATTCTCATGTTTTCTGTATGTGTAAATCCTGCACACCCATCTATCTGGTGTTCTATCACTCTGGATTCTCACGTTTTCTGTATGTGTAAATCCTGCACACCCATCTATCTAGTGTTCTATCACTCTGGATTCTCATGTTTTCTGTATGTGTAAATCCTGCACACCCATCTATCTAGTGTTCTATAACTCTGGATTCTCACGTTTTCTGTATGTGTAAATCCTGCACACCCATCTATCTAGTGTTCTATCACTCTGGATTCTCATGTTTTCTGTATGTGTAAATCCTGCCTCTCAAAAAGTTTTTTGGTGTACCTCCCTGGTTTTCAGTGTTAGAACCAACCACTCTTCCTCTACACGTAAAAAGCCCTTGTTCAACCTACTTTGAATTATGGTTGGTTATGCTTGCAAGCTGGTTACCCTCATTAAAGTGACTCCTAAATGGAAGAGTGCATCTGGTTGGTCTCTATGCTCCCCAAGGTATCAGAAACAAAGCATTGCTGAATTCTTATCATTAACTGAAAAACATTAAGCATAAGAGTCATCTAGGAAAACTGACGTTTTCTATGATGCCCAATTGTAAGAGGGCTAGAGGAAAATATCTAGCCCAAATATACGAATTCTTAGCAAAAAACATCTAAAGGAACAAAGAAGATCCCCAAAGCTAAAAATTAATCCAATACCATGTATCAAATTGGATTATCACAAGAGATGTAGGTGAACTACTTTAAATCCATAGTAGAGTACGAGAAGAAGAAAAAATGACTTCAGTTATAATTCAGGAAAAATAGCTCTTGACATTTTTATGTGTTTGTTTGGTTCTTAGCCAAACAAAACCTAGTTGCAAAATAGGCAAACAGTGATTTGATGATTAAGCAGGCTGGGACTAACGCCCACCTCCACCTTTGTTGCCTCCCCCTGCAGGCGCCAAACATCATCAATGCAGCCCTCTCTGTTGCTTAATAACCACATTTTTGTGTGTGCAAAATTTCCCAAATCATATTATAAAATGACGGTAATTTCTTTTTGTTATTTACTTTTTACCATCATTTAAACCTATTTCCTCTTGTCCTTATTGCTAAGGAGTATAAAGGGCCATATTACTCCATTTATTTAACTTTCACATACCCCAAAGCACTTCATAGCAATTGATTATATACCACTGAACCTTCTATAAACAGTAAAAACAATTTTTAAAATGCTTCTAGCATATTGCTATTCTGCTCCAATCTCAGGAAACAGGCACACCTATGTCAGGACTGACTCACTTCTGTTGGCCCTGTAATAACACATGGGAAAACAAATATACTAAAATAAAAATTTTAAATGGCAACAATTAAAACTTTAACTTACTGTTAATGCTATGTCATATTCTTCAGCAGCTAAGTGTGCTAAGCCCAAGTAGTAACAGGCTTCCCCTTCCATCTTTTTGTCACTTCCTGAAGTGAAAATGTAAAAAAAAAAATTACCAGGCATTAAAGAAATTGACTTATTACAATAAATAGAACGCTTGCTTTTCAAGACAGTAGAAAATTATTTTTAAAAGTATGCAGTTGAGAGAGGGAGGGAGATCCAAGACGGCCGATTAGCAGCAGCTCAGGACTGTAGCTCCCACTGAAAGCGCAGAGAGTGAGTGGATGCCACATTTTCAGATGGATTTTTGTTGCCCACGGACCAAGAGATTCCCGGCGGAGGAGCCCCACGGGTCGCCAGCGTGACTCTTTTGGCCGGCGCGGCGGTTCTCAGTCCGGAGTATACGGGACTCAGTGCCCTTTTGGTTGGCGTTTGGAGCTCCGAGATTCAGCTGATTTCAGCCGGCGTAGTGGGTCACCGCAGGGGAAGGCTGGTCCCTCCTCCACAAAAAAAAAAAAAAAAAAAACAGCAGTTGGAACTGCTGAGGATTGGGAGTTTCGCAGCAAGTACAGCTGAACCCGGGAAGGGCCAGCTCTGTGCGGGAGGGGCGTCCGCCGAAGGAAAACTAAGAAACAGAAAAAACTTTACCACCAAGCTGGACGTCCACTCAGAGACCTAATCTGAAAGTCAGCAATTACACAGACGACAGGTGGATAAATCCACAAAGATGGGAAGAAACCAGCGCAAAAAGGCTGAAAACGCCCGAAATCAGAATGCCTTTCCTCCTACAGAGGATTGCAGTTCCTCATCACCAATTGAACAAGGCCTGATTGAGAATGAATGTGAGGAATCAACAGAATCAGGCTTCAGAAGGTGGATAATGAGAAACTTCTGTGAG